>JAKSZT010054017.1:259733-288892 GCA_026826555.1 Tolypeutes matacus | reverse complement strand
GGTGGTGGAGATGGTGGTGGAGGTGGAGGTGGTGGTGGTGGTGGTGGTGGTAGGTGATGGTGGGTGGTGGAGATGGTGGTGGAGGTGGAGGTGGTGGTGGTGGTGGTGGTGGTGGGTGATGGTGGGTGGTGGAGATGGTGGTGGTGGTGGTGGAGGGTGGTGGAGGGTGGTGGAGGGTGGTGGTGGGTGGTGGTGGGTGATGGTGGGTGGTGGTGGTGGTGGTGGTGGTGGTGGTGGTGGGTGATGGTGGGTGGTGGTGGTGGTGGTGGTGGAGGTGTGTGTGTGTCCTTGAGTATCCCCTAAAATTACAGGGAATTATTTACTCTGGCTTAATAATTATTCTCCCACCTTGTTCTTCTATTAAATATATTTTAGAATAAGCCTATGCATTTTAGAACAATGCACAAAAAATGATGGAATTTTGATTGGAATTGCATTGAATCTATAGATCAGTCAGGAGAATTGACATGTTACCAATATTGAACTTCCAATCCATGAACACAGTATACCTCCCATATATTTAGATCTTCCTTAATTTCTATATATAATATTTTATAATTTTCTGCTTAGAGATTTTACAGATAATTTTGTTAGATTTATTTCTCTATATCTGATTTTTTTTTTTTTTTTAAGATTTATTTTATTTATTTATTTCTCCCCTTCCCCTTGTTTGCATGTGCTGTGTCTCTCTGTTGTGTGCTTGTCTTCTCTTTTTAGGAAGCACTGGGAACCAAACCCTGGACCTCCCATGTGGGAGGGAGGCTCCTAATCGCCTGAGCCACCTCCACTCCCTGCTTCGTGGAGTCTCTCATTGTGTTTCCTCCCTGTGTCTCTTGGTTGCGTCATCTCACTGTGCCAGCCCATCTTCTTTAGGAGGCACCAGGAATCGAATCCAGACCTCCCATGTGGTAGGAGGGAGCTCAGTCGCCTGAGCCACATCCGCTTCCCTCTGATATTTTCTTAATGCTATTGTAAACTGAATATTAGAATACATTTTACAAATTAATTTCTAATTGTTGCTGGAATATAGAATCTTTGACAACAAAGAAGTATCAAAAAACTTTCTAAGTCACTTTCTTTTTTATAAAGATTTGTTTATTTCTCCCCCCGCCCCCCATTGTTTTATGCTCCTGTCTGCTCTCTGTGTGTTCTTCTGTGGCTGCTTATCTTCTCTTTATGTGGCACCAGGAACCAATCCTGCGACCTTCCGGAGTGGAGAGAGACTGCTCAATCTCTTGCACCACCTCAGCTCCCTGGTTTGCTGCATCTCTCATTGTCTCTCTTCTGTGTCTCTTTTTGTTGTGTCAACTTGCTGGGCCAGCTCTCCACGCGGACCAGCTTGCTTTTCACCAGGAGGCCCTGGGAATCGAACCCTGGACCTCCTATATGGTAGACAGGAGCCCAATCACTTGAGCCACATCCACTTCCTTGTCACTTTCTAATCACAGTCATTTACCTATAGAGTCCTTTGGATTTTCTGTGGACATAGTAATATCAACCATCAATAAATATGGTTTTATTTCTCTTTTCAATTGTTTTTTTTAAAACTGCACTGTATGGGTTAGGACCTCCAGTACATTGTTAAATGGAAATGATGATGGTGTGCATACTTTTCTTTTTCTCAATCTCAACAGAAAGCTCTCAACATTTTCCCATTAGTTAGAATGTTTGATGTGTGTTTCATCTAACATGTTTAATGCATTAAGAATTTGCCTGGGAAGCGGCTGTGGCTCAATTGGTTGGGCTCCTGTTTACCATATGGGAGGTCCCAGGTTCGATTCCTGGGGCCTCCTGGTGAAGGCGAGCCAGCCTGCGTGGTGCAGTGTGGTGAGGTGATCTGGCGCAGCAAGATGATGCAACAAAGGGAGACAAGCAGATACAGAAAAATGCACAGCAAGTGGATACAGCAAGCACAAGTAGCAAGAGAGGGATAAATTTTAAAAAATAAATAAAAATAAATTTAAAAAAAATTGCTCATCTATTCCCAGAATGATGAGTTTTTATTACAAATAGATATTGAAATTTTTTATTATGAATGGATTTTGAAACCAATGTCAAGGTTTGTATTTTTTCCCTTCTGATGTAATTTTTTAATATGTTAAATATTTGCATGGTTCAAATTTTTATTTAGGTATTTTTAATGTTCATAGAAGTTTCAATATCCATCTCTGTTCCTTTCCCCTTATTCCCCTTCCCCTTCTAGGTAAACATGTTAATGAATTTCTAATATATGTTTCATATATATATAATTTTGGACCTTAACAGACTGGAAATCATAATCATGATAGCCTATGGAGGTCTTTCCTGATTCTTTTTTAATTCCTCTTAAAAAGTTTACATTCGAGAGAGAGAGAGAGAGACAATACACAAATAAATATAATAAAACATGGCAGGTCTTTAACAAATGCCTTAAGGCAGAATAAAGGAAGATTTTGAACAGAGGAATAAAGTCCTTTGACCTACTCTGGATGCTCTATTGAGAACAGATGCCTGGGGGGAAGGATTGGAAGCCAGTCAGGAGGCTATTAGAAAAGATGGTGGTGGCTTGGGCCAGGTTGGCAGTAGGGGATATAGTGAGAAGTGGTTGGACTTTTTTTAATTTTCTGTATTTTGATAGAAGGGAAAGGGATTTACTGATGGTTTGGATGTGGGTTATGAAAAAAAGAGAATGTTCAGGGACTCTAAGATATTTAGTCTGGGCAGGTGGTAGAATGGAGTGGCCGTTTTCTGAGCAGGGGAAAAATGTGGCTGGAGCAAGCTTGTGTGAGCGGAAATGCCATTTTGTCATTTTTTTCTTGTCTGCTTCCTCCACTATCTCGTGAGCTTTTTCATAACAGGGGTTCTGTCTTCTTTCTCTTCGTATCCATTTGACACAAAGGAAGAATTCATTCATTTCTTTAATGTTTGATGAATGAATAATTACTTGAGGCATAACTAGTATTTATTTCCTGTATTCCACAACAGAGTAAGGTTCATTGGAGGCATGGATTTTGTTTTTTCTTCACTGAATCCCCAGCTTCTAGAACAAAGCAGCACAAAATGTCGAATAAATAGATTCTTGTTCTGTTCTTCCTATTCATAGTTCTGTTCTGTATCTGTACTGGTTAGTTTGACTTCAGAATCCTTTTGTAGTGGAACATCATTAATATGTTGTGAGAAATGGTGGGTCTTAGAATTCAATGTTACAAGTGCTTTCCTGGAGACTTAGGTCTAGCTTAGGTAAACAGAAGAGCCTTTTTTCTCATTGGTTCAAGTTTTCTAGGCTATTTCTTTTAAAGATTCATTTATTTATTTACTCCCCCTGCCCTTGTTGTTTTGTACTCGCTGTCTGCTCTCTGCGTGTTCTTCTGTGTCTGCTTGTCTTCTCTTTAGGGAGCACTGGGAACTGATCCTGAGACCTTCCAGAGGAGGAGAGAGGCACTCAATGTCTTGTACCACCTCAGCTACCTGATCTGCTGTGTCTCTTATTGTCTCTCCTCTGTGACTCTTTTTGTTTCATTATCTTGCTGTGCCAGCCCTCCAACACAGGCCAGCACTCCCTGTGGGCCAGCTCTCTGCTTAGGCCAGCTTGCCACATGGGCCAGCTTGCCTTTCTCCAGGAGGCACTGGGAATTGAACCCTATACCTCCATATGGTAGACAGGAGCCCAATTGCTTAAGCCACATCCGTTTCCCTGGACCCTTTCTTTTAATTAACTCTTCCTAAATGATTCCATTTAGATGAAATACTAGAAGAGGTAAAACTAATCCATGGTGACAGAATCCAGAGCAGTAGTTGTATTTGTGTGTATGTTGGGGGGTGGGGATGGGACTGATTGGGAAGGAGCATGGGAGAACTTTCTGGAATGATGGAAATATTCCATATTTTGAAAAGGTTTGGGATGTTTGGGTGTCTGCATTTACCCAAACTGACCTGTGCATTTTATTACATGTAAATTATACCTGAATGTTAGAGATGGTGAGCATGAGTTTTAAGTGCAGGCTTGTGCTGGGTTTTGAGAAGAGAAAGAAGAAAAGTGTATATGGGGTGGGGAGGGGTGCCCTGGTTCTTTTTTAAGGTTGTGTATTGGGAAGCGGCTGTGGCTCAATCAGTAGGGCTCCCGTTTACCATATGGGAGGCCCCGGGTTCGGTTCCCGGGGCCTCCTGGTGAAGGCAAGCCCGCCCGCACGGCGTGGTTAGCTGACCCAGCGAGCACAAGCAGCAAGGGGGGGGATAAATGAATAAATAAAATAAAATCTTTAAAAATAAAAATAAAAATAAAATAAGGTTGTGTATTGAGAGGATGTACCATAAGTTATTCACTGTCTCCTAATGATGGACATTTGGGGTCTTTCCAGTCTTTCGCTATTACATATAATGCCACAGTGAATATACTGTTTTGTTTGGCGAGAGCTCATTCTTCAGGGTAGATTCCTAACGAGTTGTAGTAGTCAGGGTCCAGTCAGGAGGCAGAAGCCAAGCCGGTCATTTCAACAGAGAGAATACACTGTAAAGAACAGTTAACTAGATCTTGAGGAATTGAAAAGGCTTAGCCTTAAAGAGAACGTGTGATGTCTCATGAGGTAGCAATTACACAGAGCAGCTGCCCTCCCTCGACTTGGGGGAACAAGAGTTGGAATCAGTAAAACTTGGAAGCTAAGGAGGAGGGGCCCCATGGTCCTTAGGACCCTGACCCCAGGGGAACGGGTTTCCAGCTGGCAGGTGCTGGTATCTCTGAAGTGGGCAGTGAAACTTGTTCTGCAAATGATAACTACAAACTGGAATAAATCTCCAGTATTAGAGTGAAGAAGCATTGCCTGGGGATTTGGACAGAAACTAGAAGCAAGATGGGAATAGAGAGCAAATAGGAAGCATGTCCCCTCTCTTCTACCTCGCAGTCTTCCTCGCTCACCCCCTACTGGCAGAGTTTGGTGTGGAGCCTGTTTGCAAAGCAGAAATCTGTTTTGCAGAGTCCCTGTCTGCATCAAGGAGCTGAGTCTGGTAGGGTGTGTCTGGAGCTAAGAGACAATGGCTTAATAATAGTAGGCACAGGTGGAATTTCTAGGTGAAGGAGTAAATGCATATGCAGTTTTGTTAGATATTGCCAAAATTCCTCTCCTAGAAATTGCACTATTTTGTTCTCCACCATCAGTGTAGATTTGATGGGTGAGAACTGATAATCTGTTGTAGTTTTAATATGCTTATCTCTGATTATAAATAAGTTTTAACATATTTCCATATATTTAAAGGATTTTGCTTTTCTGTTTCTACAAGGTGTCTGCTCATATATGTTGCCCTTTTTGCTATTTGCTTTTTGGTTTAAATTAGGAGACTAGGTTTCTGTCTGTAATGTAATTGAAGTATTTTCTTCCAGTTTATCATGTGTTTCTTGCCTTTATTTATAGAGTGCTTTTCTATGCAATTAAAAATGTGTAGTCTATAATTTTTTAATGCTTCTGGATTTTTTTTTTTTTTTCCTTCTGGATTTTGAGTAATAGAAAAAATTTTCCCAGGTTATAAAATAATTTATCAAAGTTTTTTTTCTTTTAAATTTGTTTACTCGTTTGTAACAATGTTACATGTTCTTCCATTACTACAGTATTAATAAGTCTATTTTGTCCATGGTTGCATCCCCCCTATGTTTGTTTGTTTATTTATTTATGCAGCTTAGTTTTATATTTGCCATGATGCTCAGGTCTGGACCGCATATTTCTGCGGTGGGCACAGCCCCTCTTCTGGATTGGTCTTCAGGTTCTCCTTGTACTTGTAGAGCTGTGGCGCATGGCTGCAGATCCACGGACTCGAACTTCTTGCCCTTGTTGAATGTCCTGACTCTTTCTGAGTCTGGTTGATGATGGTGAGAACACGGGCCGTGGATCTTGAGGCGCTCAGACACCACGGCGCCTGTCGCTTTGGTGCCGCGCAGCTGGGACAGTTCCACCTGGAGATCATCCTGGTGTTTCAGCGGCCCCTCCGCCTCCTTGCCGCACGGGTCCTTGGTCTTGGCCATCACTACCCAAGCCGCCTCCACCTGCTCTGAGAGGGAGCCAACGAGCTGTGGTTTTAATTTTTTAATTTAGTCTGTGGTTCATCTGGAATGTATTTGGAGCACTAGAAATCCAAGAGCACCTTAATCTCTTAGGTTTTGAAGTGATTGGAAGCTGGGCCTCCATTTCTGTGAGAATTCTCTTTCTAGTTCACTCTTTTTTTTTTTTTTTTTAAGATTTATTTATTTATTTTAACCCCCCCTTTTCCATGCTTGCTGTCTGCTCTCTGAGTGTTCTTCTGTGTCTGCTTGTCCTCTCTTTAGGTGGCACCAGGAACCGATCCTGGGACCCTCCAGAGTGGAGAGAGGCTGCTCAATCTCTTGTGCCACCTCAGCTCCCTGATCTGCTCCATCTCTCATTGTCTCTCTTCTGTGTCTCTTTTTGTTGCATCATCTTAACGCTCCAGCTCTCCATGTGGGCCAGCACTCCTGCGTGGGCCTGCTCTCTGCTCGGGCCAGCTCACCTTTCACCAGGAGGCCCCAGGAATCGAACCCTGCACCTCCCATATGGTAGATGGGAGCCCAGTCAGTTGAGCCACATCTGCTTCCCTTTTGGTTCACTCTTATTCCTAGGGTGTAGCTCTTCTGAGTCCCAGCCAATGCGTGGTAGGCCCTTTTTCCTTAGCTGGTCCCAGTCCCCAGTATTTCTCCCCCCAGTGCTGGGAGTCAAGTATGCTGAGCTTCCTGTTTGGCTTCCAGCTTATCAGGCATACTTTCCAAGTAGCAGTGCCTCCAAAGGGGAAAAGTGGCCCCAGTACTGGGTTCATCTCTATGCACTGGCCTCCTGCCTTCTTTCCCAGAGATCTCAGAGCTTAGCCCTAAAACTTCTCACTGCCTTGGTAGCTCTTTGATATTTTCAACAGCATTATATGTTTCAGCCTTGGAGTTTTTTTTTTTTGTTTGTTTTTTGTTTTTTAAGATTTATTTTATTTATGTATTTCTCCCCACCTCCTTGTTGGCACTTGCTGTGTCTTTTTGTCTTCCTTGTTTCTTTCTTTTTTTTTTTTTTTTTTTCCTTGTTTCTTTAGGAGGCACCAGGAGCCAAACCCAGGACCTCTGATGTGGGAGGGAGGTGCCTAATCACTTGAGCCATTCCCACTCCCTGCTTTGTGTGTCTCTCATTGTTTTTCCTCCCTGCATCTCGTTGCGTCATCTTGTTGTGTCAGCTCAGTGTCTTCTTTAGGAAGCACTGGGAACCTCTGCTCCCTGCTTTGTTGTATCTCTCATTATGTTTTTTCTTCTTGTGTCTCTTGTTGCGTCAGCTCGCCACACCTGCCCGTCGTGCCAGCTTGCTGTCTTCTTTTGGAGACACCAGGATCCAAACCAGCAACCTCCCATGTGGTAGGTGGGAGCCCAGTCACCTGAGCCACATCCGCTTCCCTGGAGTTGGTTTTTGTACTGAGATATTTTTTCATGCCCTCTGGTTCCCCTTATTGCTAAAAATAGGGGCTTCTTTCATCCATATTTTTGTGTGTGTGCTCCAAAAAATTTGTTAAATTCCCTCATCTGCTCATGTAATGGTTCCCGTTTTATTCATCCATGCGAGTTGATACCCCTTTCATTCCTTTCCTATAAATTGAGTGAAGTCTCAGGAAGGAAAGTTAGATGTGGATAATGTTTAATCATCTACTTAGCAGAAGCCTTTTTTTTTTTTTTTAAGATTTTATTTATTTATTCATTTATCCCCCCCTTGCTGCTTGTGCTCGCTGGGTCAGCTAACCACGCCGTGCGGGCGGGCTTGCCTTCACCAGGAGGCCCCGGGAACCGAACCCGGGGCCTCCCATATGGTAAACGGGAGCCCTACTGATTGAGCCACAGCCGCTTCCCAGCAGAAGCCTTTTTATTCCTGGATTTATCTTGTTTCCACGGATTTGTTTTTCCTAGTTGCATATTTGCCCTCTGCCTGTCATGACGGAGGCTGTGTTACTTTGCTAACGGCTGCTAGGAGCACTATACCAGCAATGGCCTGCCTTTTACAATAGGGGTTTACTAGGGTAAAAGCTTACTGTTCTGAGGCTGAGAAAATGTCCAAATCAAGGCGTTGTTAGAGATGCTGGCTCACCAAAGGTTGGCTGCTAGTATCCTGGACTCCTTCCATGTGGCATGGCACATGGAGGCATCTGCCTTTCTTCTGGGTCTCCTTGCTTCAGCTTCCTGCTGCTCCATCTGTGGCTTTCGCTCTCCTGGCTTCCTTTCTGAGCCCCAGGGCTCCTTCTCTCCATCTCTGCAGCTTTTTTTCGTGTGCCTCTGCTTTCAGTCCTCTGTTTATAACAGACTCCAGCAAAAGGACCAAGACCCACTCTGCGTCACTCTCACTGAAATAGTCCAATCAGAGTTCCCTAATGGAATCCATTGCAGTCAAAGGGTCACACACCCACAGGAATGGATTAGCTTCAGGATCTTTTCTGGGATCCACAAAAAGCTTCAAACTGTCACAGAGGCTTTTCTGAACTATCTGGGAATTGAGGGTTGTGTCCTCTCTTCTGAACTAGCAGAACAGGGTGAATAAATTGCCTGGGAGTGTTGTGTGCAAGGTGGGGGTTATCATCTCTCAGGATTGGCACTAGGGTGGCTGGACAAGGGCCAGCTCATGGGAAGGGTGTTTGGATAAAGCTAGGTTATGTGGCAGTAACAAAACCCCTCAAAATCCCTGTGCCTTAAAACAGCAGAGTTTATGTCTCAAGCCACGTGTGCATCAGGGGGCTCTAACCATCTTCACTCAGCCACCCAGGCCAACAGTGGTGCCATCTTGACATGTGAATCCACCATCTCAAAGGCAGGGAAGAGAGAACCTGGGGAACTTCACACTGGCTCTTACAGCTCTGGCGAGAAGATCACATTTCCTGATGCCAAACAAGTCCCAAGGCCACTCAGTCCAGCAGGAATGTGGACTCCTGCTCCAGGGAGTGCTACCATGACTGGGGGAACAGGGATATGATCTAGAACACAGAGCTCTTTGGAGAGAAGCCCTTGGATGTATGGCCCGCAGCGGGGTGGGGGCGGGGGTAGGACATGTACCGGCTGGCACGCTGGCTTCATGCCAGGAGAAGGGAAGGAAGCAGTCAAGTGTTTTACCTACCCCATGGACAGCCGCAGGCAAGGAACTGCTTTTTGTAATATATTTGACAGGGTTAAGGAAAAAATCATTCCTTGCTGAAGGGAAAGGGTAAAATCCTGAAATTACGTTTTTAAAAATCAAATTATTCCTTTCTGAGTGCTAATTAGGAATCAATGCTCCCTCTTACTACCTTTCTAGAAAATCACTGCTTCTATAGAGAGTCTGTGCCTGAGTGACAACTAACCTGGCAAAATGCAAGAGGGTGCAATTTCCCCCCTGAAGTTGGCTGAACAATCCTTATCAGATAGAATTAACACCTTTCATCTAACAACTGCTTCTGATCCTCAGAATAATACAGGTTTTTCCTGCCAGCTTGGTTTCTCTCCTGGGAGAAAGTTTGATGAAGTAGAAAGAGCATATGTTTTCTGTATTCAGAGAGATCTGGGTTTAGTCCTCCCTTTGCCACTTAATAACATTGCTTTTCTTGCTTTTTTTAAATTGCGAAAGTAGTACATTCGGTAATGGATGGTGGTGATGGTGGCATGATATTGTGAATATAATCTAGATCACTGAATTATACACATATAAGTGGTTAAAATGGGGAATTTTGTGTTGTATATATGTTACCATAATACAAATTTAAAAAAAGAAAATACACCCAGCAATTCCACTCCCAGGTATATACCCAAAAGTACTGGAAGCAGGAACTCAAACAGATACTTGCATATCTACAGTCAAGTGATTTTCAACAAGGCTGTCAAATTCACCCAGCTGGGTCAGAACAGTCTATAGAACAAATGGTGTTGGAAGAATTGGTTATCCAGAGCTAAAAGAAAGAAAGAGGACCCTTATTTCACACCGTATACAAAAATTAACTAAAAATGGATCAAGGACTTAAATATAAAAGTTAGAGCCATAAAATTCCTAGAAGAAAACATCTTCAAGATCTTGTGGTTGATGGGGGCATCTTAAACCTTACAACCAAAGCGCAATGAAAGAAAAATTAGATAAATGGAACCTCCTCAAAATTAAACAGTTTGTGCTTCAAATGACTCTTTTAAGAAGGTGGAAAGGCAGCCTACTCAATGGGAAACAATTTTCAGAAATCACATATCCAATAAGGGTTTGACTGCCATGTTATATAAAGAGATCATACAACTCAATGATAAAAAGACAAGCAACCCAATTTAAAAATGGGCAAAAGAGGGAAGCGGCTGTGGCTCAATCAGTAGGGCTCCCGTTTACCATATGGGAGGTCCCGGGTTCGGTTCCCGGGGCCTCCTGGTGAAGGCAAGCCCGCCCGCACGGCGTGGTTAGCTGACCCAGCGAGCACAAGCAGCAAGGGGGGGATAAATGAATAAATAAATAAAAAATAAAAAAAAAAAAAAAAAAAAATGGGCAAAAGACCTTAACAGATATTTTCCCAAAGCAGAAATACAAATGGTCCAAAAGCACATGAACAGATGCTCAACGTCACTAGCTATTAGGGAAATTATTTTAAAAGATTTAATATCCAGAGTATATAAAGAACTCCTACAACTCAACAACAAAAAGACAACCCAATTTAAAAATGGGCCAAGGGTTTGAATAGACATTTCTCCAGAGAATATATACAAATGGCCAATAAGCATATGAAAAAATGTTCAACATCCTTAGCCATCAGGGAAATGCAAATCAAAACCACTTCACACACTAGGATGGATTTAATTTTTTAAAAAACTGAAAATAACAGGTGTTGGCAAGGGTTCAGAGAGATAGGAACCCTCATATATTATTGGAGGAAATGTAAAATGGTAGAAGATAATTTGGCAGTTCCTCAGAAAGTTAAACATAGAATTACCATATGACCTGGTAATTCCACTTGTATATATATAACCAAAGAATTGAAAGCAGGGACTCAAACAGATAATTTGTACACCAATGTTTATCACAGCATTATTCACAATAGCCAAAAGGTGGAAGCAACCCAAGTGTTCATCAATGGATGAAAGGATAAACAAACTATCCATACAATAGACCATTATTCAGCCATAAAAAGAAGTGAAGTGCTGATGCATGCTTCAACATGGATGAATCTTGAAGATATTATGATGAGTGAAATAAGCCAGACACAAAAGGACAAATATTGTATGGTCTCACTAATATGAACTAAATACAATGAGTAAACTCATGGAGTTAAACTATATAGAGTATAGATTACTAGGAGATAGAATGCAGGTTGAGAAGGGGGAGCTGATGTTGAATGTCTGTAGAAGGTGGATTGTAAATGTGGGGAAATGGATAGAGTTGATGGTAACACATTATAGTGAGTATAATGGGGTAGTCTAGGGAAGTTAATGTCAATTATAAGAAAGCTAGAGGATAATCTAGGGACTGTATAACAGTGATTTCAGTGGTGGGCGATGATAGACAAGAATGTTCCTCTATTACAGTGTGTTAAGAATATGGAGATATGTGCCAGCTGGGCCCTGAGCCTCAGCGGAGTTGCAACACGTACTCTCCAGTTCATTGGACTCACCCAGGACAACTAACACGAAGATGAGGATTGACAACCACCAGACCAAGGAAACGAGAAAGACTACAACTGCAAGCAAGAGAGCCCCATCCATTGGCTGTATGGGATCAAAGTCCCCTCTCAATTAGAGGTGTAGTGGACATCACCATCCCAGAATCCTCAGGATTGAGTACTGAACTATGGACTAGAGTGGACTTACTGGTATTCTACAATAGACTTGTTGTGATTCTAGCAATGGAATAAATTACAGCATTGGTGTAGAGGCAGTGGCCACTGGAGGCTCTGGGGGCTGGGAGAGATAAAGACAGGTATAATGCAGGGGCTTTTTCAGGACTTGGGAATCGTCCTGAATGGCACTGCAATGACAGATATAGGCCATTATATTTCTTCCCATAGCCTGCAGAATTGTGTGGGACAGAGTGTAGACTACAATGTGAACTATGGTCCATGCTCAGTGCCAAAGCCCCAGGATGTGTTTAGCAATTCAGTGAATGTGCCACACTAATGAAGGATGTTGTTCATGTGGGGGGGGGGGGAGGTGGGGGGAGCGGGGCATTTGGGAATCCCTATATTTTTTGTATAACGTTTGTATAATCTAAGTATCTTTAAAAAATTAAAAATATATATTAAAAAAAAAGAATATGGAGATAAATAGAAAAATACAACTAATATATAGAATATAGTTAACAGTAATTTTGTAATATTTTTACCACAATGGCAAAGAAGATACGGTATCAATGCTAGGGGTCAGCAATGGGGGTGTGTAAGAGGGTATGGGGTTTTTCCTTTTAGAGTAATGAAAACGTTCTGAAATGTACTGAGCTGATGACAGCACATCTCTGTGATGAAACTGAGAGCCACCGAGGCTCTTTTGGATGGATGGACCAAGGCAGGGCACTGTACAACCAGTGAACCCCGTGGTGAATGATGATGGACTGTGGTTAACAGTACAAATATGAAAATGTTCTCTCATGAATAATAACAAATATACAATACTAATTAATAGTGTTAATAATAGGATGGTTTGTGGGAATAATACACCAGATATAAGCTATGGACTATAGATAGCAGTCATATTATGACGATGTTCTTTTATCAGTTGTAACAAATGTGTGACAACAATGTAAGGTGTTGGTGGCAGGGCAATGTATGGGAATCCTGTAGGGTATGCATGATTGTTCTGTAGACTCAGTCTCAAAAACAAAACAGATACTTGCACACCACTGTTCATGGCAGCATTATTTACAATAGCCAAAAGATGGAAACAAGCCAGTGTCCACAAAATGTGGTAAACCTATAAAATGGATGCTATTCAGCCATAAGAAGAAATGAACCTATGTGCTACAACACGGATGAGCCTTGAAAACTTAGGCTAACTGAAATAAGCCAGACATAAAAGGACAAATACTTTATGATTATATGAGGTTTCTAGGATAGGCAAATCCATAGAAACAGAAAGTAGATTAGAGGTTACCAGGGGTTGGAGGGAGGAAGGAATGGGGAGTTATTGCTTAATGGGTTTAGGATGATGAATAGATTCTGGAAATAGTGGTGATGGTTACATATCATTGTGAATGTACTTAATGCCACTGTACACTTAAAAATGATTAAAATGCTGTGGCAGTTTGATACAGTTATGAATTCCAAAAATAGATATGGATTATGCTTATAAACTGGTCTGCTCCTCTGGGCGTAATTAAATTATGATTTGGGCTTTGATTGGACCACGTCAGTAGTGTGTTGAGCCCTGCCCCTTGGTGGGTGGGATCTCAAAGATAAAAGACATGGCAAAAGGGGGGCAGATGTGGCTCAAATGGTTGGGCCTCTCTCTTCCATATGGAACGACCTGGGTTCAATCCCCAGGACCTCCTGGTAGAAATAAAGAAAAATATAGAAGGCAAGTGGGCCACCAAGCCCCGCGAGTGGATGCGCCGCTAGGCCCTGCCAAACCATGCAGCATCGAATTAGTAAAAGAGGAAGTAAAACTCTCACTGTTTGCGGACGACATGATCCTGTATTTAGAAAATCCTGAAGTATCCACAACAAAGCTACTTGAACTAATAAGTGAGTTCAGCAAAGTGGCAGGATACAAGATCAACACGCAAAAATCAGTAACGTTTTTGTACACTAGTACTGAACAATCTGAGGAGGAAATCAGGAGGAAAATTCCATTTTCAATAGCAACAAAAAGACTCAAATACCTAGGAGTTAATTTAACCAAAGAAGTACAGGACCTATATGCAGAAAACTACAAAACAATGCTAAAAGAAATTTAAAAAGACCTAAACAAATGGAAAGACATTCCGTGTTCATGGATTGGAAGAATAAATATCGTGAAGATGTCAATCTTGCCCAAACTGATTTACAGATTCAATGCAATACCAATCAAAATCCCAACAGCTTACTTTACAGAATTAGAGAAGGCAATTACCAAATTCATCTGGAAGGGTAATTGCACCCGAATAGCCAAAAGCATTCTAAAATAGAAGAGCGATGTGGGAGGAATTTCACTGCATGACCTTGAAACATTACAAAGCTACAGTGGTCAAAACAGCATGGTACTGGCATAAAGATAGACACATCGATCACTGAAATAGAATTGAGAATTCAGAAATATACCCTCACCTATACAGTCAACTGGTTTTTGACAAACCTACCAAGCCCATGCTAATGGGAAAAAACAGTCTCTTCAACAAATGGTGTTGGGAGAACTGGATATCAATAACCAAATGAATGAAAGAGGACCCCTATCTCACCCCCTATACAAGAATCAACTCAAAATGGATCAAAGATCTAAATATAAAAGCCAGGACCATAAAACTACCAGAAGAAAATGTAGGGAAACATCTTCAAGACCTTGTAGTAGGTGGTGGTTTCTTGGACCTCACACCCAAAGCACGTGCAACAAAAGAAAAAGTAGATAAATGGGACCTCCTCAAAATTAAACACTTTTGCACCTCACAGGACTTTGTCAGAAGGGTGAAAAGGCAGCCAACTCAATAGGGAAAAAATATTTGGAAATCACATATCTGATAAGGGTTTAATATCCAGGATATATAGAGATGTTACAACTCAACAATAAAAAGACAAACGACCCAATTAAAAAATGGACGAAAGACTTGAATAGACATTTCTCCGAAGAAATACAAATGGCAAAAAAACACATGAAGAAATGCTCAACATCACTCATGATTAGGGAAATGCAAATCAAAACTACAATGAGATATCATTTCACACCTATCAGAATGGCCACTATTAAAAAGACAAAGAACTACAAGTGTTGGAGAGGATGTGGAGAGATAGGAACACTTCTTCACTGTTGGTGGGAATACAGAGTGGTACAATCACTGTGGAGGACTGTTTGGCAGTTCCTAAAGAAGTTGAATATAGACTTACCACGTGACCTTGCAATACCCCTACTGAGTATATACCCAGAAGAACTGAGAGCAGTGACACGAACAGACATCTGCACACTGATGTACATAGCAAGATTATTCACCATTGCCAAAAGTTGGAAACAACCCAGGTGTCCATCAACAGATGAATGGATAAACAAACTGTGGTCTATTCACACGATGGAATATTATGCAGCTGTAAGAAGAAATGAAGTCATAAAGCATATGGCAACATGGATGAACCTGGAGGACAATATGTTTAGTGAAGCAAGCCAGACACAAAAGGACAAATACTGTATGAATGTGTTACTATGAAGCAAATATATTGTGTAATATATTGATTAAAAAAAAAAAAAAAAACTATATGTATATATACACACACACACACACACACTTATAAAAACATCAACAACAAAAAAAGTATCAAAGTCACCTTAACCAAGTGATCAAAGTTAAGGTCACCAGTAATGAGACGAATCGACATTCTGAACTCATTGATAAAATGTACTGTGAAGGGCACATCATTCTCGTGGCTTTCTTGCTAAAAATGTGTAACCTCATTTTAAATATGAGAAGATGGCAGACCGCCCCAGAAGGGGGGACGTTCCCCTAAAAAACCAATCAGCACTCTTCAAAAGTGTCATAATCCTGAAGGGCAAGGAAAGAGCAAGGAACCATTATAGACTGGAAGGGACTAAGGAGAAAGAAAGACTAAATGCAATGTTGTGGGGTCCTGGACTGGATCCTGAGCAGAAAAAGGACATTATGGGACAAACTAGTGAAGTGTGCTTAAAATCTACAGCTTAGTTAAGAGTATTCTACCAATATTAATTTTCTGGTTTTGATCATTTTTCTTATTTATTTTATTTCTCCCTGCCCCCTTGTTGTTTGTATTTGCTGTGTCCGTTTGTTGTGTGCTGGTCTTCTCTGTCTAGGAGGCACCAGGACCCGAACCCGGGCACGTCCTGTTTGGGAGGGAGGTGCTAATCACTTGAGCCACCTCCGCTCCCTGCTTTGTTGCCTCTCTCATTGTGTTACCTTGCTGTCTCTTGGTTGCGTCATCTCACTGCGTCATCTTGTTGCATCTGCTCATCACATCAGCTCGCTGTCTTGCTCGACTTCTCCAGGAGGCACGGGGAACCGAACCCTGGACCTCCCATGTGGTAGGTGGGAGCTCAGGAGCCTGAGCCACATCTACTTCGCTGGTTTTGATCATTGTAAGATGTTAGGGGAAGCTGAGTGAGGAGCATAGGGAAGTCTCCATACTATTTTCACTTTTCTGTATGTCTAAAATGAATATAAAAATTTAAAAATTAATTTTAAAAGTATCAAAGTAATAGATGACCAATACAGAAAATATGAATAACCAGATAAGGAGGTAGAAAGGAAAGAAATGCCTCTGAGCTCACCACTCTGAAAGGACATTTTGGCACTTTATAAAATATTATTAAAATATAAAACTTTATAAAAGTAGGATTCTTTGCATCTCTGCTCTTCCCTGATCCAGCCCACAGAATCTGATTGCCCAGCCTCAGTCCTAGACTGATAGATCAGCTGCCTTGTCTCGGCCTTGCTCAGCTGAGACACCCCCAGGCGAGGGTTTGGGGGCACCCTGGTGAGGGCAGCACCATCTGGTGGCGCATTAGCGAGGGTGCCGGGCGGGCTTGGAGCATTTCTGCAACGTGCCTGGGCCCCAGTGGGAGGCAGGTTCGTGCCCGGAGCCTTCCTGTGGGAGCAGCATCCTCCAGCAGGACTGCTTCCCGAAGGCTTCGGCCTGCAGCTGGAAGGCTGGGGAGGATGCTGTCAGGCGGCTGGAGGGGTCGGCGAGCCTCAGTGGCTTCCCGTGGCTGGAATGGTTTCTGGAGGGTTCTCTGCTGCTAAGTAGCTTTCATCCCCTATCACACCCATTTCAGTTTGTGCCTTTCTGCAGCTGCTCAATCTGGAAAATTAGTTGCACATTCTCCCTATTCTCTCCCCCCTTCCAGGAGGCTCCAGCCCTTCTGGGGAAGGGCAGAGCCAGCTGCCTGGGTTGCCCCCAGCTCAGGCTGCTCACCCAGGGCCTGTCCACATTCCTCCCCACACAGTGCGATGCTTGTGAGAGGACCAGGCAGGTCCCCGGGGATCGGGGATCAGAGTAGACCACATTCTCAGACATACAGGCGGGTGTGGTGAATCCCTATAAAGCCAAACTCAGTCCTCTTTTTGTTCCCTCGTTTTCCCACCCAGATCCAACCCCATTGTGCCTGTCGGAGGCCCCGGGGCACCTTCTGCTTTATAGGTGACAATGCCCATGAACACTTATATACCTTAAATGTATGCCCAGGGAACCCTCCTCCCGTGTATCCCCCATCACTGACTTCCCACACCAGTGATCCTCCCCTACCCCAGTAGTACTCCTGTGATCCAAAACTTCTTCAAATCGGAAGCCAATAAAGTAGCCAAATACAATTAATAAGAAAAGGAAATAATAATGATAGTTTTAAACATAAGAATTAAAATAAATAAAAAATGTTTTAAAGCTAAAAATAAAATTAAAAAGTTGGGATATTAAAAGATAATGAAAAAATATTAAAATTTTTTTGACATTTTGCCTTTCATCACTGTAAGATCTGTTTTCCTGTATGTACAGTGACATTATTTTCTTTCATTTATTCCCCCAGTGTCTGTCTTTTTTTCATTTTGTCTTCAAAGAAGTTTTAAGTCATAGTAAAGTCACACACAGAATACCAGGGACTCCCATATACCCAACATCCTCCCCCTTTTCCCCCTTCCCATATTAATACCTTTTTATATGTAGATGGTACATTTGTTACAACTGATGTACAAATATTGAAACATAGCTACTAACCATGGTCAATGTTTTACATTATGGTTTACATTTTGGATCATAAACTTTTATAAATTTTTGATGAAATTTAACATGGCCTGTATCCATCATTGCAAGTTCATGTAGAACACTTCCATTGCCCCCACAATGCCCCCTGTTCCTTCTATTTTATTCCTCCCTCCCCCTCCCCTTGGGGCCCATGGCGACCACCAGCCTTCACTCTGTGAAGGACCACATTCATAGCTACTTGCAGCAACACGGAGGGGTTGACACAATGGTCTGTCCTCCTTATTGGGCACTGCCCATGCTCTCGAGAGACTCCCGCCCCTGTTTGAGAACATAGCAGGACTCCCCAGGATGGGAGTACAGCACCTTCCACTCATTATATGGGTCTTTACCCACTGATAGCACACCCTATGACAAAATGCTCACTCACACACGCCCTAGAAGCTGTCCCAGGTGCGTCCTGTTCCAAAACAATGTATTTTTAAAAAGATTTTGAAAAAGTATGAGAGTAACCATTTAATTATCTCTGTAATTGAGAAAAGGGGAGCTGGTTTGCTGAATAATTGCGGGAGCTGTGAACCTATTCAACTTTCTAGTTCATTTAGACCCTGGAGATCAACTGCTCTAATTTTGAAAAACCTCTAAACGTCAGGCATTACCTGATTCTTAGCAGTCTGCACCACTGATTTATTCCTCGGACTCACAATCTCACTCTTGCTTGTACTCTCTGTCTCTGGATCTGTGTCTCTGTGTCACACAATTGTGAACACTCCCATGTCATGTTCACGCACACTTACTGTATCAGTCACCTAACAAACGACCTCAAACTTGGTGGCTTAAAACAACACCCATTTATTGTTTTACAGTTTTAGAAGAATCCTGAGTCATTTTCACTGGGTTAAGGTCAAGGTGTCAGCAGGACCATATTCCCTCTGGAGGTTCTGAGAGTTTATTTCCTTGCCTTTTCCATCTTCTAAAGCTGCATTCCTTTATTCAGCTCCTGACCCATTGCTCTACCTTCAAAACCAGCAGTGTAGCATCTTGCCTCAATCATCACATTGTGTACTCTAGTCAAATCTCCCCTGCCTCCGCCTTAGAAGTACAATTGTGATTACATTTAGGGCCCACAGGACAATCCAGGGCAGTCTCTCTATGTCAAGATCCTTAACTTAGTCACATCGGCAAAGACCCTTTTGCAATGTAAAGTCATATTCACAAATTCCAGGGATTGTGGCCTGGATATCTTTGGACGCCATTATTAAGCCTACCACCTGGATAATAAACCAGTCTTGCCTTCCTGGGATAGATCCCACTTGCTCATGGTATATAATCCTTTTTATATGTTCCTGGATTTGGTTTGTTACTATTTTGTTAGAGATCTTTGTGTCTATATTCATAAAAGATATTGGTCTGTAGGTTTCTTGTGATGTCTTTGTCTGGTTTTGGTATCAGGGGAAAACTGGCCTCTTAGAATGAGTTGGGACGTGTTTCCTTCTTTACTATGTTTTTTGAAGAGTTTGTGAATAATTGGTATTAATTTTTCATTAAATATTTGGTAGAATTAACTAGTGAACCATCTGGATCTGAGCTTTTCTTTGTAGGGTGGTTCTTTGATTACTAATTCAAGCTCTTTTCTATTTCTTCTTGAATCAGTTTGGTAAATTTCAGTCTTTCTAGGAATTTTGCCATTTCATCTAGATTACCTATTTGTTGGCATACAGTTTTTCAAAGTATTCTCATATAATCCTTTTTAATTTCCACAAGGTTGGCAATAATGCCCTGTCTTTTTATTCCTGATTTTCATAATTTGAGTCTTCTCTCATTTTTCTTGGGTGGCCTAGCTAATGTTTGTGTTGGGAATTGAATCTTGTCTCCCACCAAAAACATGCCTAAATTTTAATCTGAGTTCTTGTGGGTGTGAACCCTTGTGAATAGGCTCTTCTACAAGCCTGTTTAGATGAGGCCCCACTGAATTGGTGGGCCTCAATCCATAGCTCTGAAAACCTTATAAGGAGAGGAAATCTAGTGCAACCACAGATGACTGAGCAGAAGCAGAAGCCAGAAGGAGAAATCATGTGATGGAGGCCGGTGCAAGCCAAGGAACTCCAAGGATTGCGGACAGCCAGTGCCAGAATGCTGAGGATTATGGGAGAAGTCATGGCTTGTCAAGACTTTGGTTTTGGACTTCTAGCCTCTAAAACCATAAGATGATAAATTACCACCATTTAAGCCAACACATTGCATGGTATTTGTCAAAGTAGCACTGGCAAACTAAGACAGTTTGTCCATTTTGTTGATCCTTTCAGAAAACCAAGTTTTGGTTTTGTTGATTTTTTATCCATTGTTTTTCTCGTCTACTTTATTAGTTTTCTGGGTATGCACTTAACTACATTTCCCACCCTGCTTGCAGTTGGGTGGGCCTGTGTGACTCAGTTCTGACCAAATGGAATTTGGGTGGAAGTGAGGTATGCCACTTCCAGGCTCAGACCATAAAAATCTTGCACACAGTCTTTGCCAGATTTTCCTTTTTGTGTTAATCTTGGTGGCCACATGTGATAGATATGGAAGAGCCAAAAAATGAAGGAGAATGCACAACTATGTGATTATACCAAATACCACTGAGTGTACACTTGGATGAATTGTATGCTTTATTAATATGTATCAAAAAAATTTAGTTAACAACAACAACAACAAAAAAGGAAGGAGTCAGGGAGGAAAGCTGTCCAAGAAGAGCCAGACAACCAGGTACCTTCACGTTAGACTTTATATGAGCAAGGAATATAGTTTCATTCTGTGAATCCACTGCAATATATTATTCCAGTGCCTTCTGGCATCTATTGTAATTGATGTATAGTCAATCCTCATTATTCATGGATTCCAAATTTGCAAATTTACCTATTTTCTAAAAGTTCTTTGTAACCCCAAGTCAATACTCACCGTGCTTTCGCAGTCATTCACAGACATGCAGAGCAGCAAAAAAAATTTTTTTAGAATGCTTTTGGCTATATGGGTACACTTTCTCTTCCAAATGAATTTGGTAATTGCCTTTTCTAATTCTGTAAAGTAAGCTGTTAGGATTTTGATTGGTATTGCATTAAATCTATAAATCAGTTTGGGTAAGATTGACATCTTCATGATATTTATTCTTCCAATCCATGAACACGGACTGTCTTTCCACTTGTTTAGGTCTTTTTAAATTTCTTTTAGCATTGTTTTGTACTTTTCTGCATATAGGTCCTGTACTTCTTTGTTTAAATTAATTCCTAGGTATTTGAGTCTTTTTGTTGCTGTTATAAGTGGAATTTTTTCCTGATTTCCTCCAATTGTTCAGTATTAGTGTACAAAAACATTACTGATTTTTGTGTGTTGATCTTGTATCCTGCCACTTTACTGAACTCATTTATTAGCTTAAGTAGCTTTGTTGTGGATACTTCAGAATTTTCTAAGTACAGGATCAATAGTGAGAGTTTTACTTCCTCTTTTCCTATTTGGATGCCTTTAATTTTTTTTTTTTTTTTCTCTTGTCTAATTGCTTTGGGGCCTAATACTAGTACAATATTGAATAACAAAATAACAATGGTTACAGTGGGCATCCTTGTCTTGTTCCCGATCTTAGAGGTAAAGCTTTCAACATTTCCCCATTGAGTATGATGTTGGCTGTGGGTTTTTCTTATATGCCTTTTATCATATTGAGGAATTTTCCTCCTATTCCTTATCTTTTGAAGTGTTTTTATCAAAAAAGGATGCTGGATTTTTTTTGAATGCCTTTTCTGTGTCAATTGAGATTATCATGTGATTTTTTTCCTTCAATGTGTTAACGTTGTATTACGTTGATTGATTTTCTTATGTCGAACCAGCCATGCATACCAGGAATAAATCCCACTTGGCCATGATGTAAGTCTTTTGATATGTTGTTGGATTTGATTTGCAAGTATTTTTGTGAGAATTGTTGCATCGATGTTCATTAGAGAGATTGGACTATAATTTTCTTTTCTTGTAGTATCTTTTTTTTCCCTTATAGTATCTTTATCTAGCTTTGATAATAGGGTGATGTTGGCTTCATAAAATGTGTTGGTTAATCTTTCCTCCTCTTCAATTTTTTGGAAGAGTTTAAACAGGATTGGTGTTAATTCTTTTCTAAATGCTTGGTAGAATTCACCTGTGAATCCATCTGGTCCTGGACTTTTCTTTGCTGGGAGATTTTTTTTTTTTTTTTTTTTTTAAAGATTTTATTTATTTATTCATTTATCCCCCCCTTGCTGCTCGTGCTCGCTGGGTCAGCCAACCACGCCATGCGGGCGGGCCCGCCCTCACCAGGAGGCCCCAGGAACCGAACCCGGGGCCTCCCATATGGTAAACGGGAGCCCTACTGATTGAGCCACAGCCGCTTCCCTGCTGGGAGATTTTTGATGACAGATTCAATCTCCTTAAATGTGATTGGTGTGTTAAGTTCTTGTATTTCTTGTAGCGTCAGTGTAGGTTGGTTGTGCAGTTCTAGGAATTTTCCCATCTCATCTAGGTTGTCTAGTTTGTTGGCATACAGTTTCTCATAATATCCTCTTATGATTCTTTTTATTTGTGGGGTCAGTTGTAACTTCCCCACTTTTATTTCTGATTGTCTGATATTAGTATAGGTACCCCTGTTTTTTTCTGGTTACTATTTTGTGTGGAGTATCTTTTTCCAACCTTTCACTTTGAGCCAGTTTGTATCCCTGGGTCTAAGGTGAGTTTCTTGTAAGCAGCATATGGATGGCTCATGTTTTTTTATCCATTCTGTCAGCCTGTATCTTTTGATGGGAATGTATCACATTCAATGATATTACTATAAATGCACTATTTACTTCCTCCATTTTATTCTTCGGTTTTCATATGTCATATCTTATTTTTGTCTGTCCTTTTACTCTTTTGGTTATCCTTTCTGCTATTCTTTCTTCTATTCTGTCCTCCAAACCTGTCTCTCTTGTCTTTTTCTTTCATATTTCCTGCAAATGTGGATTCTTTTTTTCAAGCTCTCTTAGTTTCTGTTTGGGAATATTTTATACTCACCTTCATATTTGAAGGACAATTTTGCTGGATAAAGAATTTTCAGCTGACAGTTTTTCTCTTTCAGTTTCCTAATTGTATCATACCACTGTCTTCTTGTCTCCATGGTTAGCTCTCTCAAATTCTGCATCTCCTCTGGGGCTTTGATATATTCCTTTTTTCAGGCCACATCTTCTATTTTCTTAGTATGCCTTGTAATTTTTTGCTGATATCTAGGCATCTGATTAGGATGTAGTTTACTCAAATGCTCAATCTCTTTCTCTCTTGTAGGGATTTAGTGGCAGGACGCTGTGTGTTACCACTGCTCTTTGATTCTTGGCTTGACCTGGATTGTTAGGATTGTCCTAATGGTTGCTTAAAGCTGGGCACTGAGCCAATAATTGGTTGTAGAGTAGCTTCCTAAGGCCTTGGGGAGGAAGGCTATAGAGTCCAGAAAAAGCTTCTCCTACTTATTTTAAATTTTCCTGTGTACACTTCCTTGTTCTGTCAGCAAATGGTGTGTTTGGCAGCTCTCAGTTCAATACCTAGTCAGAGTGTATTTGTTGCAGACAGATGGGATCAATGTAATAGAGCTTCCTGTCTGGAAGTTATGAACCTTGTAATTCAAACTTACTCTGAGACAGTTCTTCAGCCTTCTCTGGCAGCCCCCTCACTTGGGTCAGAAATGTTTCCACTCCCCTCTGAGTCCTCAATAATCAGTCCCTGTTAGTAGAAAAGGAGATTGGGAGGTTTGTATAGCTTTAGCCCCTTGCTGGCTCCCAAGGCAAACAATGGCGCAGCCCCACCCGGCCTGGAAGGGCTCCTGGGAAACAGCAGACCAAATTTGTGAGTCAAAAGCTGAGTCAGCCTTAGGCTGTGTCCCTCTCTCTCCCTTTTTGGGGTGGTAGATCCCTGGAGCCCCATTTGACTGTAGTCACAGTCCCAGAGGCCTGAGAATTCTAGTGTCTTTAGTGTGGGGGATGGTGCCGGCTTCAACTCATGGTTCTGTCATTATGATTTCCCTCCTTTGTCCCTCACTCCTCTGGGTAGTGTGCAGCCCTCGCCTGGTGTTCTCAACCCTAGAAGATCTTTGTTTAGCCTGTTTCAACCTCTCCTATAGCTATTTTTCTTGAGAAGAGAATCTCATTTCTTTCTAGTCTGCCATCTTCCCGGAAGTCTCCTCTGGTTACACTATTGTGTGGATTTATTTTTATCCATCTAGAACCATATTCAGAGTCACTTTCAATTGCAGGATATTATGTCTTCCTGTAAATATGGAAAATGATCAGCAATTATCTCTTCACATATCGCTTCTACTCCATTTCCTTATTTTCCATCTCCAACTCCAAATACGTATATATTGGAACTTCTTAATCTATTATCAAGCCTTTTAACTGCTTCTTCATGTTTTTATCTTTTTGGGCTCTCTTTTCTTCATGCTTGGTAATTTCCTCATGTCTTCCTTCCAATTCATTAGTTCTTTCATTAACCTGTATGTTCAGAGTTTTTTTTTTCCAATGACCACTTATCTCATTTCTAGTTTCTAATCTTGTTCTATGTCTGCCCACGTGTTTGTTTGTTTGTTTGTTTGTTTTTTTCAAATAAAAAATCCTGATTTGTAGTGTGTACTGATTTCTGTGGTGTAAATACTCCCCATGTGGCCAGTTCCAAATTCCCAGTGGTTTAAGAACCAGCTTGCAAAATCCCTGAATTTAACATTTGACTCTTGTGAGCTGGTAGAATTCTGTTCTAGTACATCACTGCTTTGCCTAAATTTACTTCATGATTTCTTGCTCTTTCTTAGTGAAATATATTCCTTTTTTCTCTTTGAGCATCCAAACATAGTTTAAAAATCCTTTTTTCCATGTCATTCTATAAAATTAATTTTATCTGAGGCGAATTTCTTCTGGTATTGTTTTCAATCTTTTAAAAATAACATGTACATTGAAGTCTTTCTTGGCATTTAGGTTTCTTCATTAGTTTTGGAATTTTGACTTTCAGGCTCATTTTAAAGTGTCTTTTCTTCTTCCTGATTTTCTCTCCCCATTCCCCTCCTCCAATACAGATTGGTTCAGCAGCCGCCTTTCCAGTTTCCCACCTCCTTTATCCTGTAGTCTAGAACCTGGTGTCCACGTCGGGACTCCTGTCCCACAGTGGTTTGAGATAGCACCGAAGTAACTGGCAGCCACCAGGAAGTATGTGTCAGTTATGAGTTGCAAGCTGGGGTCTGAGGCCTCTGCCTCTCTAGGCCTGTTTGTTAAGTAAAGCCCCATCTCCACCCATAGTGCAGGGGAAGTTCCAATCCAGTTCCCTCAAGCAGAGCCCGGCTTGGGGTCTGTTCTTGTGTATGGTGCCTTGAGCCCCTTTTACACCCGGGGGCTACTTCCTCTTTCTGGATGAGAGTACAAGCCTCTGGCTTCAGCCCTGCTCACTACTCTGCATTTTTCCCCTGAAATATTTATTTTGCTTTTGGGTCAGCCGGTGTTTTGTTTTTACATTTCTTGTCTCACTGTTTTGTGTTTGGGTCACAAGAGTGTCCCTGCATGAACCCCCTTAACTGGGATGCTCTGCTGGCCACTCGCCCTCCCCTCCCCTCACTCCCACCTGCATGTGCACCCCATCTTTTGGTCACTCGCCCACTTGCTTCTGCCTCCTCCCCGATCTCACACCTTCCTGTTCGCTTTCTATGATTTTAAACCCCCCCCACCCCCAACCTTCCTGCTCTGCACCCTTCTCCCTCACTGACACCTGTGGCTTTAACCTGTCTGCATAGATACACCTGCATAGCCACTCTGGCTCATGCCCACTCAAGCGTCAAGACCACCTTTGGCCACAAAGACCCCCAGTCTTTCACTCACGTGCATCCGAGCCCTACCTGGACTCTTTGCTGTTCTCACCCACACACCTGGCCATGGGGACTCCAACCCACCACCCACGGCTCTGCCACTCACCCTCTCAAGTGAACTTAATTGTTCACAGCCAAACAAACAAGGGAAAACAAGGGCATTTAGGGACCTACAAGAATTTGAGAAAACTTTCTGCCTCTAGAAGGAAACATGGGTAAATTTTTGATAATACTGGAATGAGGAAAGCTTTTCTAGCTATGACATGCAATCCAGATTTCCTAAAAAATAAAAATGAAATCTGGGGGAGGCGGCTGTGGCTTAATCAGTAGGGCTCCCGTTTGCCATGTGGGAGGCCCCGGGTTCGGTTCCCGGGGCCTCCTGGTGGGGGCGGGCCCGCCCGCGTGGCGCAGTTGGCTGACCCAGCGAACGCAAGCAGCGGGGGGGGATTAATGAATGAATAAAATAAAATCTTTAAAAAAAAAAAAATGAAATCTGGAGTAGTGGATGTGGCTCAAACAGTTGGGCTCCTGCCTACCACATGGGAGGTCCCAGGTTCGGTTCCTGGTGCTTCCTAAAGATGAGCAAGTCAATGAGCTGATGAGATGGGCTGATGTGAGGAGCTGACACAAGATGACACAACGAGGAAACACAATGAGAGACACAAAAAGCAGGGAGTAAAGGTGGCTCAAGCAATTGGGCACCTCCCTCCCACATGGGAGGTCCTAGATTCAGTTCCCAGTACCTCCTAAAAAAAAAAAAAAAAAAAAAAAAAAAAGACGGAACAGACACAGAGAGCAGACAAGCAGGCAGTGAGCACAAACGAGGGGGGTGGGAATAAATCTTTAAAAAAACCAAATGAAATCTAACATTAAAATTAAAATTTTGTATAGCATTTTAAAAAGTGAGTTTGTAAAGACAAACTAGGAAAACATCCACCACTCCTGACAAAGCCTAAGTTTCCTAATATACAAAGATGGCTAAAAACCAAGGATTAACAATATAGTAGTAAAATGGTGAGACAAAAATAGGCAGCTCCCTAAAAAAGAAAATACTGACATCCAATAAACTGAAAATTTGCCAAACCTCACTAAATAAAACACAATAAAGCAATGATTTATGATGCCACTCAGACAGGCAAACATTAAAAAATTAAGTGTTGGCAAGCAGGTGAGATAATAGGTATTTCTTTTATCATTGCAATAAGATAAATTACCAAAAAATTTTAGCAGGCCAAATTGGCAAAGTATTAAAATTTTCAATGTCCCCACTGTTTGACCTGGCAATTCTACTGGTAGGAATAACCGCAGTGCACAAAACCCAGTACGAGGATGCTCAGGGGGGCACAGTGGGAATCTGTGTGCCCACCACGAGAGGAAGTGTCCCCTCAGTGCGGGGACATTGACAAGCTGGGGTGAGGTGCCATCACTGTAAAGAGTGAGGGAGAGCTCAGTGTGCTGCACATGACCTGTCCAAGGTACACTGAGAAAGCAGCATGTATGAGAACTAGTAGAATGATCTGTTTTGTAAAGGGGTGGGTTGGTACATGCAAATAGAAGGCTGTATGCTGGAGCGTTCAGACGCTGCTAACGAAGGTGCTCAGAGCTGGGGATATAGAGCACTTTCACTTTATATAATAAAGACTGTTTAAGGAAGTAGCAGGAATTGAACCCAGGATCTCGTATATGGGAAGTAGGCACTCAACCACTGAGCTATATCCACTCCGCCAGACATTTTTTAATGAGCATATATTGGTCTAGTAAACCAGAAAAACACAAATAAAAACAAATCATGATTGGTAAAGCGTTTCATAGTTACTTTGTGTCAGTTAGGCTAATGTGTCAACTCAGGTAACTGTGCCCAGTTGTTTGGTCGAGCAAGCACTGGGCCAATTGTAATACAAGGACATTTATGGGCTTTAGTCATCGGTGAGTTTACTGCAGATAGCTGATTACATCTGCATCAACGAGGGAGATTGCCATCAGCAATGAGTGATGCTTTATCCAGTTGAAAGCCTTAAAAAGGGGAACTGATTTCAGCATTCAGAGAGAATTTCCCAGCTGTCTTTGGACAGCCAACGTCTCCTGGAAACTCAAGGACCTTCACTAGACTTTCACTGAAGTCCCTGGTTTGCAGCCTCCCTGTGGAACCTGGACTTGTGCATCCCCATGGTCACGTGAGAGACTATTATTATATCTCATACTATTGACAGATATCTCCTGTTGATTCTGTTTCCCTAGAATACCCTAAATACACTTTAAAATTGATTAACCTAATCAATGATGGGTACAGCTATTATTCATCCATCCTTATTGATATAATGTATGGATTAAAGTAACCAATAAAGTCCCCTATTGAGGTTGAATAGCATAATCAGAGTTTTCCATGTGTTTATAACCTTCCAAACTGTGCACAGCTCCAGCAGAGTATGACATTCCACGGGCAGGAATCACCTAAGCCCCCAGCATGTGTGCAGAAACCCCCGTGCTGTCTGCAGGCTGCCCTGCCTGACTGAATACCACACTGAGCAGCTGGAGCGACTGGAAGCACAGCAGAGCCTGAGCAGGTAGGAGAATGAAGGCCCAGATCCTCAGAGGACTTGTCCACCCTGGCCAGACCAACCTTGCCGCAGGGGTGGCCCTCAATGGCTTCCTTGTTTTCCCTAATCTGAGATTTACAAAAGTAGCCGAGATGTACATGTGGAAGAAACAGGGATATGTTCTGCCACGGAGAAGAGAGGCTAAAGGGATCAGCTGGAAGGTCTCTGGATGTTAGGAGAAGGAAGTCGGCACCAAGGGCAGGAGAAAGCCATAACATTTCAGAGTGAAGGGACAGGGAAGGGGTAGGCTCCCAGGCCTCTGCTGCCTCTAGCCATGCCCCAGAAAAGGCAGTGGCCCAACCTGCCCTGCCTTGCTATCTCCCACTCCCCAGGCCCTCCACACCCCAGGTAAGTCATTTCTTCAGTGGGAGGAGGCAGGTCCCAACATCCTAGCCAGAAACAGGCAGAAGATCCTAGTCACTGATGACTAGCAGTGATCAGATTGCTGGAAAGATGGGGAAACCCTGGCTTAAAAATGGACTAAAAAAAAAAAAGACAAATTTTCCAAAATACAGAAATTTCCTCTACTGTCTCCATTGTATGCATAAATGTTGTCAGGTCCAAATGTAATTTAAAATGAGGTAGGTAGTTTTTCTCTGCTTGTGCCTTTGTCATGGTGGTAGTTTTTCTCTGCTTGTGCCTTTGTCATGGTGGTGACTGCTGAGGCCTGTGCTGGGAAAGCACTCGTCTCCCTGCAGGGGAAGCGCCAAGGGTGGGCACCAGTTCCTGGTGGAGCTGCTCAGTTGGCGATGTTCTCGATCTCATCCAAATCATCCGTGTTTAATCTTTCTATCTTCTTATCTGAGGGGGAAAAGATTCAAAGAGAAATCAAGGGGGGCTTACTGGTGAAACACAATGAAGTCATCTGG
>JAKSZT010054017.1:230574-254733 GCA_026826555.1 Tolypeutes matacus | reverse complement strand
TTTTTTTTTTTTTTTAAAGATTTTATATTTTTATTTATTCATTTATCCCCCCCTTGCTGCCTGTGCTCGCTGGGTCAGCCAACCACGCCGTGCGGGCGGGCCCGCCCCCACCAGGAGGCCCCGGGAACCGAACCCCGGGCAAACGGGAGCCCCACTGATAGAGCCACAGCCGCTTCCCGTAACCAGTGATGTTGAACAACATTTTTTTAATGTGTTTTACATCATTTGTATTTCCTACTTAGAAAAATGTTTATTCAGGTCTTTTGGTCATTTTTTTTAACAAATCAATTTTATTGGTACATATTAATAAAGCATAATTTCATCCAAAGTGTAAAAAAAAAAAAAAAAAGAAGACAATATATGAGCATAAAGAAGAATTTGTAAGTATAAGAAGAAATGGAGCAGATGTGGCTCAAGCAGTTGAGTGTCTGCCTTCCACATGGGAGGTCCCAGGTTCGGTTCCTGGCTCCTCCTAAAAAAAAAAAATCAAAAACAACAAGCAAAACAAATGAAAAACCAACTCCAGGAAGCCAATGTGGCTCAGTGGTTGAGCACTGACTTCCCAAGATCCCAGGTTCAATCCCCAGCCCCTGGTACCTCAAAAAAAAAGAAGAAAAGAAAAAAGAAACACAGTATGGGGATGAAAGGCACAATAGTAGAGATTAAAAATACAGTAGAGGCATACAACAGCAGATTTAAACAGGCAGAAGAAAGAGTCCGCAAATTAGAAAACAGGACAATCAAATCATACAGTCAGAAGAACAGAGAGAAAAGAATAGAAAAAATTGAGCAGTGTCTTAGGGATTTGAGTGACAGCATGACGTGCACAAATATACGCATCATGGGTGTCCCAGAAAGAGAAGGGAACGGAAAAGGGCAGAAAGAATACTTGACAAAATAATGGCTGAAAATTCCCCAACCCTTTTGAAAGACATAGATATACATGTCCAAGAAGCGCAACATACTCCACACAGAAGATATCCTAATAGACCTACTCCAAGACATATGCTAATCAGAATGTCAAATGCGGGAAGCGGCTGTGGCTCAATCAGTAGGGCTCCCGTTTACCATATGGGAGGCCCCGGGTTCGGTTCCCGGGGCCTCCTGGTGAGGGCAGGCCTGCCCGCACGGCGTGGTTAGCTGACCCAGCGAGCACAAGCAGCAAGGGGGGGATAAATGAATAAATAAATAAAATCTTTAAAAAAAAAAAAAAAAAAAAAAAAAGAATGTCAAATGCCACAGATAAAGAGAATTCTAAAAGCAGCAAGAGAGAAATGGTTTGTCTCATACAAGGGATCCACAATAGGACTAAGTGCCAATTTCTCATCAGAAACCATGGAGGCAAGAAGACAGCAGTATAATATATTTAAAGTACTGAAAGATAAAAACTGGCAGCCCAAAATTCTTTATCTAGCAATATTGTCCTTCAAAAATGAGGAAGACTTTAAAATATTTGCAGGTAAATAGAAATTGAGAGAGTTCATCAATAAGAGACCTGCCCTGCAAGAATTACTAAAGGAAGTTCTGCAGGTTGAAAGGAAAAGACAGGAGACAGTGATTTGGAGTACTGTGAAGAAATGAAGATCATCAGTAAGGATAACCAAAAAGGTAAATGCAAAACCCAATAGTATTGTATCCTCAATATACTCTTTTATTTTTTTTTATTTTACCAGGAGGTCCCAGGGTTCGAACCCAGGTCCCTCCATATGGCAGACGGACGCCCAACCATTTTTTTTTTTTTTTTTAAAGATTTTATTTATTTATTCATTTATCCCCCCCTTGCTGCTTGTGCTCGCTGGGTCAGCTAACCATGCCGTGCGGGCGGGCCTGCCCTCACCAGGAGGCCCCGGGAACTGAACCCGGGGCCTCCCATATGGCAAACGGGAGCCCCACCGATTGAGCCACAGCCGCTTCCCATACGCCCAACCATTTGAGCCACATCCGTCCCCCTCTAAATATACTCTTTAATTCATATTTGAATCAGAATACAATTGAACAAGAAAAAAATGTATCTCCTGATAACAGACATGCAAAATTAAAGTGGGAAAGTGGGACAAAAATAACATATAGAGGGGAAACAGGGATACATGAGCAGAAAATATGTATGCTAATGAAGCTAAGTTGGTAACTTTTCAAATTAGTGGGTTATAAATGGAGTCGTGTTATATAAACCCGAAGGGAACTACAAAATAAGTTTTTTAAAAATATACAGAAACAGAAACGAGAAAGGGAGCACTCAGATACATGACAGAAAATCAACTATACAGTAAAAGAGGTTGCAATAAAGGAACCTTTATGCATAAAAACCAAATGACAAAATGGCTGAAGTCAGTACTGCTTTTATAGTAATAACACTGAATGTTAATGTATTAAATTCCCCAATCAAAAGACACAGGTTGGCAGAATTGATAAAAAAGCATGATCCTACTATATGTTGTTTACAAGCAAATGAGGACACAACATATCAAAACTTACAGCATGCAGTGAAGGCAGTGCACAGAGGGAAATTTATAGCCCTAAATGCTTACATTAAAAAAAAAGAGCTAAAATCAAAGACCTAACTGCACACGTGGGCTAACTAGGAAAAAAAAAACCAAAAACCAGCAAATCAATCCCAAAGCAAGCAGAAGGAAAGAAATATCAAAGATGACAGCAGAAATAAATGAAATTGGGAATAAAAAGAAAATAAAGGAAATTAACAAAATTAAAGGTTGGTTATTTGAAAAGATCAATAAAATTGACAAACCCGCAGCTAGACTGACAGAAAAAAAGAGAAAGCATGTAAATAAATAAAATCAGAAATGGGGCACGAGGGCATTACTTCTGGTCCCACGAAAACAAAAAGGATCATAGAGGATACTATGAACAATTATATGCCAACAAGTTAGACAACTTACATGAAATGGACAAATTCCTAGAAACACATGAACAATGTACACTGACTCTAGAAGCAATAGAAGACCTCAATAGACCAATTACAAGTAAAGAGATTGAATCAGTCACCAAAGTTCTCCCAACAAAAAGCCCAGGGGGAAGCGGATGTGGCTCAAGTTGAGCACATGCCTCCTGCATGGGAGGTCCTGGTTTCATTCCCGGTGCCTCCTGGAAAAACAAAAACAAAAAAACAAGCAAAATAAACGAAAAAAAAAAAAAAAAAAAAAAACCTTGGAAGCCGATATGGCTCAGTGGTTGAGTGCCAAATTCCCACATAATGAAGTCCTGGGTTCAACCCCAGGCTCCGGTACCTCAAAAAAAAAAAAAAAAAAAAAAAAGCCCAGGACAGGATGGAGTCACAGGTCAATTCTACCAAACATTTCTAAAAGAATTAACACAAATCCTGTTTAAACTCTTCCAAAAAATTGAAGAGGACAGAAAATTACACAACATATTTTATGAAACCAACATCACCCTAATACCAAAGCCGGATAAAGATTCCACAAGAAAAGAAAATTACAGACCAATCTCTCTAATGAACACAGATGCAAAAATTCTCAACAAAATACTTGCAAATCAAATCCAACAGCATATCAAAAGACTTATACATCATGACCAAGTGGGATTTATTCCTGGTATGCAAGGCTGGTTCAACATAAGAAAAACAATCAATGTAATACACCACATTAACAAATTGAAGGAAAAAAACCACATGATCATCTCAATAGATGCAGAAAAGGCATTCGACAAAATCCAACATCCTTTTTTGATAAAAATACTTCAAAAGATAGGAATAAAAGGAAAATTCCTCAATATGATAAAAGGCATGTATGAAAAACCCACAGCCAGCATCATACTCAATGGGGAAAGGTTGAAAGCTTTCCCCCTAAGATCAGGAACAAGACAAGGATGCCCACTGTCACCATTGTTATTCAACATTGTACTAGAAGTTCTAGTTAGGGCAATTAGACAAGACAAAAAAGTTAAAGGCGTCCAAATAGGAAAAGAGGAAGTAAAACTCTCACTGTTTGCAGAAGACATGATCCTGTATTTAGAAAATCCTGAAGTATCCACAACAAAGCTACTTGAACTAATAAATGAGTTCAGCAAAGTGGCAGGATACAAGATCAACACGCAAAAATCAGTAACGTTTTTGTACACTAGTACTGAACAACCTGAGGAGGAAATCAGGAGGAAAATTCCATTTTCAATAGCAACAAAAAGACTCAAATACCTAGGAGTTAATTTAACCAAAGAAGTACAGGACCGGGAAGCGGCTGTGGCTCAATCAGTAGGGCTCCCGTTTACCATATGGGAGGCCCCGGGTTCGGTTCCCGGGGCCTCCTGGTGAAGGCAGGCCCGCCCACACGGCGTGGTTAGCTGACCCAGCGAGCACAAGCAGCAAGGGGGGGATAAATGAATAAATAAATAAAATCTTAAAAAAAAAAAAAAAAAAAAAAAAAGAAGTACAGGACCTATATGCAGAAAACTACAAAACAATGCTAAAACAAATTTTAAAAGACCTAAACAAATGGAAAGACATTCCGTGTTCATGGATTGGAAGAATAAATATTGTGAAGATGTCAATCTTGCCCAAACTGATTTATAGATTCAATGCAATACCAATCAAAATCCCAACAGCTTATTTTACAGAATTAGAGAAGGCAATGACCAAATTCATCTGGAAGGGTAAGTGCACCCAAATAGCCAAAAGCATTCTAAAAAAGAAGAGCGATGTGGGAGGAGTTTTACTGCCTGGCCTTGAAACATATTACAAAGCTACAGTGGTCAAAACAGCATGGTACTGGCATAAAGATAGACACATTGATCAGTGGAATAGAATTGAGAATCCAGAAATATACCCTCACCTATACAGTCAACTGGTTTTTGACAAACCTGCCAAGCCCATGCTAATGGGAAAAAACAGTCTCTTCAACAAATGGTGTTGGGAGAACTGGATATTTATAACCAAAAGAATGAAAGAGGACCCCTATCTCACCCCCTATACAAGAATCAACTGAAAATGGATCAAAGATCTAAATATAAAAGCCAGGACCATAAAACTACCAGAAGAAAATGTAGGGAAACATCTTCAAGACCTTGTAGTAGGTGGTGGTTTCTTGGACCTTACACCCAAAGCACGTGCAACAAAAGAAAAAGATAAATGGGACCTCCTCAAAATTATATACTTTTGCACCTCACAGGATTTTGTCAGAAGGGTGAAAAGGCAGCCAACTCAATGGGAAAAAATATTTGGAAATCACATATCTGATAAGGGTTTAATATCCAGGATATATAAAGAGATGTTACAACTCAACAATAAAAAGACAAATGACCCAATTAAAAAATGGGCCAAAGACTTGAATAGACATTTCTCCGAAGAAGAAATACAAATGGCAAAAAAACACATGAAGAAATGCTCAACATCACTCATGATTAGGGAAATGCAAATCAAAACTACAATGAGATATCATTTCACACCTATCAGAATGGCCACTATTAAAAAGACAGAGAACTACAAGTGTTGGAGAGGATGTGAAGAGATAGGAACACTTCTTCACTGTTGGTGGGAATGCAGGATGGTACAACCACTATGGAGGACTGTTTGGCAGTTCCTAAAGAAGTTGAATATAGACTTGCCATGCGACCCTGCAATACCACTACTGGGTTTATGCCCAGAAGAACTGAGAGCAGTGACAGGAACAGACATCTGCACACTGATGTTCATAGCCACATTATTCACCATTGCCAAAAGTTGGAAACAACCCAAGTGTCCATCAACAGATGAATGGATAAAGAAGCTGTGGTCTACATGGTGGAATATTATGCAGCTGTAAGAAGAAATGAAGTCATAAAGCACATGGCAACATGGATGAACCTGGAGGACATTATGTTGAGTGAAGCAAGCCAGACACAAAAGGACAAGTACTGTATGAATGTGTTACTATGAACCAATTATATTGTATAACATACTGTTTGATCAAAAAAAAAAAAAAAAAAAAATGGAAGCTCTTCAAAATTAAAAACTTGTGCTTCAAAGGACTTTGTCATGAAAGTGAAAAGACAACCTACTGAATGGGAGAAAATATTTGGAAACCACATTTCCCATAAGGGCTTAATATCCAGGAAATATAAAGAAATCATACAACTCAACAATAAAAAGACAAACAGCCCTTTTAAAAAATGGGCAAAAGTCTTGAATAGACATTTCTCCAAAGAGGAAATACAAATGGCTAAAAAGCATATGAAAAGATGCTCAACATCACTAGCTATAGGGAAACGCAAATCAAAACCACAATGAGATATCACTACCCACTAGAATGGCTATTATTTAAAAAACAAGGGAGCAGATGTGTGGCTTAAGTACATGGGACATCCTGGATTCAGTTCCCAGTGCCTCCAAAAACAAAAACAAACAGCAAGCAAAACAAACAAAAAAACCAACTCAGGGAAACCAATGTGGCTCAGTGGTTGAGCACCAGCCTCCCACATGCAAGGTCCCAGGTTCAGTCCCCTGCCCCAGTACCTCAAAAAAAAAATTTTTTTTAATTAAAAATAAAAAACCAAAAAACTACAAGTGTTGGAAAGAATGTGGAGAAATAGGAACAATCATTCATTGCTAGTGGGAATGCAAAATGGTCCAGTTTGGCTGTTCCTCAGGAAGCTAAATATAGAATTAACTTAAACAGATATTTGCATATCGATATTCATAGCAGCATTATTCACAATTGCCAAAAGGTGGAAGCAACCCAAGTGTCCATCAATGATGAATGGTAGGGAAGTGGATGTGACTCAGGCGACTGGGCTCTCGCCTACCACATGGGAGGTTGCTGGTTCATATCCCAGTGCCTCCTAAAGAAGACAGTGAGCTGATGCAACAAGATGACGCAACAAAGAGATGTGGGGAGGAAAAACAAAATGAGAGGCCCAATGGAGCAGGGAGCGGAGGTGGCTCAAGCAATTAGGTGCCTCCCTCTCACATCAAGGTCCCAGGTTCGGCTCCCGGTGCCTCCTAAAGAAACAAGATGAACAGACACAGCAAGTGCAAAACAACAAGGGGGTGGAGAGAAATAAATAAAATAAATCTTAAAAAAAAAAAAAGATGAATGGTAAACAAAATGTGGTATACACATAAGATAGAATATTCATAAATTGTGAAAAGAAATGAAGTCCTGCCGCATGCGACAACATGGAAGAACCTTGAAGACACGGTGAGTGAAATAAGCCAGATACAAAAGGACAAATATTGTATGATCTCACTGATATGAAATAATTAGACGCAAACTCAGAATCTAGAATATAGGTTACCAGGGGATAGACTGGGGGTAGAGAATGGGGAGCTGATGCTTAATTTGTACAGAGTTTCTATTTAGGTTCATTATACCAGTTTCTAAATGGACGGTGGTAATGATAGCACATTATTGTGAGTGTAACTAACTTCTGACTTATGTGTGGGAGTGTGGTTAAAAGGAGAAGTTTTGGGTCACGTATGTTACTAGATTGAAAGTTAGAAAATTAAACAAGACTGTAGAACACATCAAACCCTATTGTGGACAATGGACTGGGGTTAATAGTACAAGTATAAGAATGTTCTTTCATGAGTTATAACAAATGTATGTCACTAGTACAAGGTGTTAATAATAGGGTAGTATATAAATAAATATATATATATATACCTACTCCAAACTATGGACTGTAATTAATAGCACTTTTTATATTCTCTCATCAGTTATAACAAAGGTACCATTCTAATACAAAGTGTTAACAATAGCAGGATATATAGTAATTCTTTCTTTTCTTTTTTTTTCTAGGAATTTTATTGAGATATATTCATATAACGTACATCCAAAGTATACATTCAGTGGCATTTGGTATAATCACAGAATTGTGCATTCATCACTACAGTCAATAATAGAGCATTTTCATTACCCTAAAAAGAAAACCCCCTTACCCCTTAGTAGTCACCTCTAAATCCCTCTATCCTTCCTCTTCCATACATTTGATTCCATCTCTATCAATTTATTTGTATTTACATTTTGTACAGGTGGAGTTAAACAATATGTAGTACTTTGTCTCTGGTTTCTTTCAGTTAGCAGCATAATTCCTTTTTTTTTTTTTTTTTTTTTAACAATTGATAGAATATTAATATATTACTATTCTCCTACAGCCCATAGTTTGCTTTCGTTGTATTTTTGCCCAAATAGCACCATATAAATAAAGTAGAGCTGAGGCTTAATTTATGCTGTATTTGTAATAAGGTTGATTTTAAATGTTCGGAAATGTATAGAGGTGATAATAGCACTTATAGTAATTGTAATTAGCATCGCTAATATATGGATATGATAGTGGTTGAATGGGAAATTTTTTTTTTTTTTTTACTTCAAACACTGGATTCTTTATTTGTAAAATGGATATAATACATATCTGTAATGTTTTGAAGATAACATGAGTTAATTGTAAAACTTGTCATTTATTGAATACTATTACTTGATCTTGCACTTTACTTGACTATGTATTATTTTAGGATTCAACAACCTAAAGTCTTTGAATTGTAAAACTCAGTCTGCCCCACACAAGAAAGGTGGCCTCAGTGGTACTTGTGTCCTTGTCTTGTATAAAGTCTGTTTTTTACCAGACTGTTTACCAGCGTTGTCTTCTTAATATCTTAGGTGGAGAGAAGTCAGAATTAGGCATAAAATTTAAATTATCTTCCACATGTCCGGAAGTCCTTTCCTGCTAGGATGAATGGGAAAGTTTAAGATTGTGTATATCACTAGAAGGAAAGCTAAAGGATGAAACATGGGACTCTATAGCATAACAAAACCTCTTGTGGACAATTAGTGTGGTTAACAGTGCAAATGTAAGAATGTTTTTTCATGAAATGCTGTATTTTTTTTACATGACTCTTCTGTAAACCTACAAATTCTCTAATTTAAAAAAGTATTTTTTTAAAAAAGAAAGCAGTAACTGGGAAAGTATGCTAACTTGGTTTTATCAACATCAGATGGAATCATTGTGCCAGGGTCCTGGCACTCAACACTTCCAATTTAGGAGGATATCAATGAACTTTTAGTGAATTGATGGTATAAAAAGAGCTAGAGTAATGATAAAGAGAAAGAATTGGACAGTATTGAATAATAGGAAAAACTAGAAGAGAACCAGCATTTCTTTACTGTAGGAGATTCATCCTGACCATGGTGCAGTGCCATAGGTATCATAATGCCCATTCCCGATCAAAACAAATACAGACTTATGGATATGATCATGTATGTTTTGAAATCTGGAATTCACTTACTCTTTTACCTCTGGAGAATGGACAGGGCTTTGATTTCCAGAACTGGCTTTGCCATGGAAACACCACAGAAAACATCTTGTTGTCCCCACAGTGGAAAGAGGTCAGAAGATCACTGAGCAGATTGTCATAGGCACCCCCGGGACTGTCCTGGACTGGTGTGCCAAGCTCAAGTTCATCGACCCCAAGAAGATCAAGGTCTTTGTTCTGGACGAGGCTGACGTAATGATAGCTACCCAGGGCCACCAAGATCAGAGCATCCGCATCCAGAGGTAGGAACTGCTTGAGCAGGGAGGAAATGCTCAGCCTCCTGGTGTGCAAGTACAAGCCTTCTTGTTGTATATGCCTTCCATTTTGTCCAGTCCCTCCTCTCTCTCCTGCTGGGTTCTTTGCTTCAGAACTTTCAGAAGCATTTGCTTGATGGGCCATTTCCATGTCAGTGTTGACCATACTCCAAGCCTGGGTTTGGAAAGGAGACTTAGGGCATCTACCACCCCCTGTCCAGGCCCCGCGTCTGCCCCTGCTTCCTGCTTGTGATGCTCCTCCCCCCTGACAACCTTCCTGGGGACCACGACCATCCAAGCCTGAAGAGGCTGCACTTCTGCTCCTTGCAGCAAAGGACTGTGGATCACACAAACTACCTGGGCCTTGCCTTGCAGGATGTTGCCCAGGAACTGCCAGATGCTGCTTTTCTCTGCCACCTTCGAAGACTCTGTGTGGAAATTTGCCCAGAAAGTGGTCCCAGACCCAAACATTATCAAACTGAAGCGTGAGGAGACGTTGGACACCATCAAGCAGTATTACGTCCTGTGCAATAACCGAGACGAGAAGTTCCAGGCCTTGTGTAACCTCTACGGGGCCATCACCATTGCTCAAGCCATGATCTTCTGCCACGTGAGTAGCAGCAGCATCGGCGGCAGCCGCAGGGCCTGCTGGGAGGGTACTGCGTGGAGGGTGTGGCCTTGCCCCCTCCCTCTCAGCCAGCTGCACCTTAGCGCTGAGAAGGCCCAGAGTCCCACTGTGTGGCAAGAAGGGACATGGTTTGTGAAGATTTGGGGCACAGTTTCTTCTTTTGTAGTTGAAAAAGGAATACCCTAAGGGAGATGTGGCCTGAATGTAGAGCAGCCCCCTAAAATTTAATGGATCTTATCTGTAAGTGATATGTTATGGGAAAACCCAAGGGACTTGACTGATGTTTGTAGAAAAAATAAGAAATTAGGTAAGATGGTTGGTTACAAAATTAAAATGAAGTAGTTTTCCAATCCACGAAGAACAAACACTTAGAAAATGGAAGGAAAAGCCCTATTTGCCATGGCAAAAAAAAACACAGGAATAAATATTTCAGATCTCTGAAGAAAATGTCAAAATTACATGAGGGAATTTGGTTAGTAGTAATATTTTGAGGATACTCTATAATCATTAGTTAAAAATGTTTCACAACAATGCAAGGTATTGGTAGTAGGGTGAGGTATGAGAGCCCTGTATGATGTTATGTATGTTTGTTTTGTAAGTTCACAACTATTGCTATACACTTATTGTTTGTGTATGTTTATGTATGAGTGATCTAGTTCAATTAAAAAAAATTATATGAGGGAAAATTCTATGAAGGGATGTAAGAATAAGAATTGAATAAATAACAAGTATACTCTATTTTTGGAAGACACAATACCGTCACTTTAAAAGTTTGGTTGGTTTTGGACAAGGGCACACAATGGCCACAACTTCACATTGAACATTTCAAACCTATAAAAAAAGTAAAGAAGTAATGACAAAATGAACATTCTTAGCCCCTTCGCCTACTGTCAACATTTAGTCACTTGTGTATCTGTGTGTGTATACACATGTGGACCTGTGGCTGTACTTTTTCTTTTTGCTGAACCATTTCCTAGTTAGTTGTAGACATCATGACAATTTGCTTCGATACACGTCTAAGAATGTGACATTCTCCTATATAACCACAATACCCTTATCTTATGTATTAGTCAGCCAAAGGGGTGCTGATGCAAAATACCAGAAATCGGTTAGCTTTTATAAAGGGTATTTATTTGGGGTAGAAGCTTACAGTTACCAGGCCATAAAGCGTGAGTTACTTCCCTCACCAAAGTCTGTTGCCATGTGTTGGAGCAAGATGGCTGCTGATGTTCAGCCTTCCTCTTCCTCTTAAGGCTCCATTGTCCCAGCTTCTTCCAATATCAGCTGTAGGCTAGGATAAGTCTTGTCTCTCTCTCCGGGCTCAGCTGCTGTTCTCTCTCCCAGGAAAGAGCTCTTACTTCCTGGGCTCCAGCTCAAAACTCCAACCTCCCTTCTCTGTGCTGCGGTTTCTCTATGAGACCCTACCCAACGAAGGGCGGAGACTCAACATCCTACTGATTTGATTGTGCCCCAGTCAAAACCTTAATCATAATTTAATCACACCCAGAGGAACAGACCAGTTTACAAACATAATCTAATATCTATTTTTGGAATTCATAAACAATATCAAACTGCCACATCATATCTTTAACAAGGCCCAGTAACACTATTTCAAAAATAGTTTGTATTCTACTTTTCCCACTTCTGTGCCAATAGCTAAGACATACACGTGTTCCAAAATTGAAAAGGATATATATATGTGTTTATTTGAAAGGTTTTTTTCTTTTTCATGCTGTTGCTGTTTTTTCCCATTAAATCTCAGAGCCAATCAAGGATTGCTTGTTGCATTTGGTGTCTTGTCTCTTGTGACTCCTTTAACCCAGAACAGTTTTCCTACCTTTCCTTCTTGTCTGTCCTAACATGGACATATTGAAGAGTCTGGGCGAGTTGTCTTTCACAGTTTCTCTGATGGTTTTTTCCCCTCGTGATGTCAGATTTATGTCAGATATGTCAGGGTTCATTGCAACTTCCCATCGCACCACATTGGGTTTTCCCACTATTGGTAGTAAGTATGATCCCTTGGCTAATTTGGTGTCTGCCAGATCTTTCCATTGTAAAAGTACCATTTTTGTAATTAACAAAAATCTGTAGGGTTATAAGATGGCTTTAAAATATTAATTTTATGAAAAAGTGTTTATATATTTGCATATTCATATATATCTTACATTTCCATTATTTGATGTAACCCTGAGTGACTTTTGAAATATCTTTAAAGGAATTGGACAACAATTTTAGGAAATTTCACATAGTCTGCCAGATCAAAAACATTCTCTCCATGTGGAGCGGGTGTAGCTCCGTGGTTGAGCACCTGTTTGGCATGTATAAGGTCCCGGGTTCGATCTCTGGTACCTCCAAAAAAAAAATCTCTCCAAGTGCCTTGATCTTAAATGTTTTCTTTCTTCAGACACGCAAAACAGCCAATTGGCTGGCAGCAGAACTCTCAAAAGAAGGTCATCAGGTGGCTCTGCTGAGTGGAGAAATGATGGTAGAGCAGAGAGCTGCAGTGATTGAGCGCTTCCGAGAGGGCAAAGAGAAGGTTCTGGTGACCACCAACGTGTGTGCCCGTGGTGAGCAGAGTATGCCCTGATCTGCCCAGCTTGGGGTCTCAAGTCCCCCTTAGAAGAGAAATGCTTGACTGGGAGAAACTCGGATGGTTTGAAGGAGATCCGCTGGGGTTGGTGGTGACTTTCTTTCCTTGGAGAGGCTGGGTTTCCTCCAGTAGATAAGAACTTCCACAGAAGCCAGGCATCCCAGTGTGGTGGGAGGAAACTTAGAGGCATCCGACTGCTTCAGAACGGAGCCTGCCCTTCTCTGGGCTCCCAGCGAGTGTTTAGCTGATCTCCAGCTACTTGTATCAGCCAGGGCTCCTTTACCGATGCCATAATTTTGCTAGCACCTGCCAAAGTTCTGTTCTCTTCCTCTGGTTCTGTCATGGGCCTACGTGTGCCGCTGCTTGTCCCCGAATCCAGAGCCAGCCCGTGCCAGACTCTTCCTTCCACCCAAAGTTGGCATACCTTGGCCTGACCTGACTGACAAGGGCGACAGTGATTTTTCTGTCCCATCCGACCCTTCCCTATCTCCAACGCTCCTTCGTGCAGGTATCGATGTGGAACAGGTGTCTGTCGTCATCAACTTTGACCTTCCCGTGGACAAGGATGGGAACCCGGACAACGAGACCTACCTGCACCACATCGGGCGCACTGGCCGCTTTGGCAAGAGGGGCCTGGCAGTGAACATGGTCGACAGCAAGCACAGCATGAACATCCTGAACAGAATCCAGGAGCATTTCAGTGAGTGCTGGGACTGGCCTCTGCCTGGTGCCCTTTCCTGACAAGGGGACGGCAGAGGGAGAGGGGGTGGGGAAAAGGGCAGGTTTTCCTGTGGCCCCGAGAGAGGCCTTTGACCCTGTTCATGTTTCTCTCTATCCTGAAGAAGTTCAGCTCCCCCAGACCACGCGTGGAGAGTTGCAGCCTCCGGGACTCGAATGGCAGTCGCCCCTTGGCAGGGCTGGATGGGGTCTGGGGCTCTGACTGTGGCTGTAGCAGTGACCACGCCCCTCCCTGCTGACCCCTGCTCAGGCACCGGAAACCTCGGGGTTAAATCAAGGCTCCCTCTGGCCAGAGGGATGGAATATTCCCCAGGCAGGGCAGAGACCTGTGTATTTCCTGTCTCCCCGTGGTCCCATCCCTTCCCCAGATGACTTCATTGTGTTTCCCCAGTAAGCCCAGCTTGATTTCTCTTTGAATCTTTTCCCCCTCAGATAAGAAGATAGAAAGATTAGACACGGATGATTTGGATGAGATCGAGAAAATCGCCAACTGAGCAGCTCCACCAGGAACTGGTGCCTGCCCTTGGTGCTCCCCTGCAGGGAGACGAGTGCTTTCCCAGCACAGGCCTCAGCAGTCACTACCAAGACGAAGGCACAAGCAGAGAGAAACTACCTACCTCATTTTAAATTACGTTTGGACTTAACAAAAATTTGTGCAAATGATGGGGGAAGGTAGAAAAAAATTGTTTACACAACTTTTGAAGATTAGGCGTGAATACACAGAAATTTACCTTTTGGAAATTCCGTTTTTTTTTTCCTCTCTCTCTTTTGGCCAGAGTACCCCCATTGTTAAACTGATCTATTTGCTATGGCTTAATCACCAGCCCCAGGATCTCCTGTGACAATCCCTGCCTCTTCTCTCGCTAGGAATGTGTGGCTAGTCTCCAGTCCTGTGGAAATCACAGAGTAGAAGTGAAATGGGAACACAGAGAAAAGCCCAACATGGGATAGGTGTGTAAGTCCTGCTTTTGTGTTTGGCGTATAGGGTGAGGCAGGAAGGGGCCTTTGAGCTGCTGCTCTGGACAGAGTGACAGAGCAAAAGTGAGGTAAAACTTTGTTCCAAGAGCAATGTGAAATCCAGCCAAAAGAAGCCCTCTTCAGCTCTAACCTTCATACAGAATGGCCACTTATCTAGGACCAGACCTGGAAGAGCGATTTTATGTGCTGTGTCCTACTCCAATTCCAGACCTTCACTATGGGCGTTTATGTGTTTTAGGGGCAGATTTCTCTCCCAGTTAGAGAAGCGGCCAGTGCCTGCTTCCAGGTAGTTTCCTTAATCTGACATTACATATACTGCAGACAGACTCACAAACTGCCAATTCAGCCACATTTCCCCAATGAGTATTTTGACTTTGTAGGGTATTCTCTATGCTTCTGGCCACCTTGACCCATCTTGAGTCTTGAAGGAAAAGAAATGCCCCTCCCTCCACTCCTGAAGACCTATGGACCAACCTGAAATTTCAAGTCCTGAAATAAGTGAAAACAAGGGTAACAATTCAAGGAGTACAGAGTCCTCACTAGTCTGCAGCTGACTACATCTCCCACCACCCTACCACACGCATAACCTTTCTACTGTTGTAGCCCTAAATCAGAAGGAAAATGGGAAAAGATGTGCTTCAGGTGTAAACGGGTGTCTGGTAGAAAATAGATTAACAGTTCTTAATCTGGGGTCTGTGGTCCCCTAAGAATTTAATGGATGGTTTTCATGGACTCTGAAATGTATGCAGAATTTGTTTAAATGTGTTTGCCTGGGGAAAGACTCCCAAAGGAGTTTATATCTTTTAAAAAGGTAAGACCTTCTGTTGTGGGTGGCTCTGGAATGTTGCCCTAGTGTCACTGCAGTCCATATTCCTTCACCTGGTTCCCAGGGCTCAACAGGCCACAGGCTGCCTCAGTGCCCATGCAGCCTAGAGACGTCAGATATGAATATATTGAGCCCTTTGTGAGCTTAGGTCCCCAGAGAATTGTTCTTTTACTGAGCTTATTAAGTTCCTATTATGGAATGATAAACTGTACTCTAGGATAGAGACCTGACTTGGGAAAAGGAAATTCTGGTTAAATGAAAAATTCTGGATATGTACGTTATCCATAAACAGGAGATTTTGTTTCTTTGAATGTTATTTATTGGCTGTATGCATAAAAACTAATTAGTTGACATATTCCTGGCTGATGTTAACTGAACTTAATTATGAAATGTTCATGTTACTGAGACATTGAGTATAAGAAGGAAACAGCATATTTTGATTGCTGTTATTAGTAATCATGTAAGTGAAAGTTCACATAGGATCCCATAGGCTGGTTATCACCTGATAGTCCTGTTCTGTTTCAGTTGACAGTGCTCCAACGTGAGCATTCCGAATATCTCCATAGCCAAGAGCCCTGCTTGGTTGCTGGGAGGCTCCCCATATTCCTTCCCCACCCCCCACCCCTGCCATTGGTAAACCATTGGATGCTGGCTAACTCTTCAGAAACAGGTAGAAAGTCCTTACATTCTATTTTTCTAGTCCTAGGAATGTAACAGAAAAGGGCTTGGAGGTAGACCCTCTTTTGTTGGTTCTCTTATTTGACATGAAGGATATACTATACAGAGGGTCATTGGAGTTCAGAAGGTAAGGAATTCTGAGGTTAGAGAAAATTTCATGAAGGAGTGGAGTTTGCTTATGAGGGAACTATGGGATTCCAAGTGACGCAAAGAGCTCCCTAGGCAGGAAAAGAATATTAAAACTAAAGCAATTGTATGCTTTATTAATATGTATCAATAAAATTGATTTGTTAACTAAAGCAAGTTCACCAGGATAAATCCAGTATTTTTGAAGGGGTAGTGAGGAGAGCAGCCTGGCCACATGCCAGAAGTCTCACTATGTATACTGTAAAGTTTTAGACTGCTTGAAATGTACTTGCATTTAGTAAATTATCATTATAGATTCTTAGATCATGGAAGGGAACTGATGAGATTTTTTTTTTTTTTGAAAATTGGTCTAGCAGAGATGTATAGGATGTATTGGAGATGCACAGGCATTGGAGATGCACAGGCAGAGGCTGGGAAAACAAGATTATTGTGGCAATCCTATCACTATGTTTTATTGAGAACATAGAAGGAATGCATTGGAGGGATACCATAGAGGAAGAATTATGGACTTTTATACTTGTTATTCCAAAAAGGATTTGAAGTGGCTCTTTCAAATTAGATGCACTCTACAAAATTCGAAAGGGAATGTTCAGAGCGAGTAGATGGCATCAGGGTTAGTCTCATACACAGCACGTGTGATGTAAAGCCCCTCACCTTTGTAAGAAGAGACTGATCTCTCTCCTTCACCACCCTCACTCCCCACCACCCCAGATTTTGTGGATTTCTCTTCGTCCTGGACATAGTAGGTTCTTGGGAATCCCCTGCAGTATTAACTAACTTTCCTTTCTCTGCTTGAGAATAAATGTTCTTAATCTGTTGCATGACACACATTGCAGCCTCTTCCAGAAACGACACAGTGGACGTGAGGGTACCAAATGGCTGGTACTAGGAGGCTCCCATCACCCACCTTTCTAATGCTGAATCTGGGACAAGGGCTTCCCCAAAATAGCTTCAAACACCTAGTATTTGTCACACTCCCACCTTATGCCTTTTTCTCTAGCCCCTGTTTTTGTATGGTACTGCCTTGCCTTAGAAACTATTTTGGCTTTAGTATTCAGTAGGGCAAGGGGCTTCCCTATAAATAGTTCTAGTTATGAAATGGGGGGGTAGGAGTTGGTAGAGGGAAAGAATATTAGATGAAGCCTGAGAGCAGTGGCTGTCGGATGTTGGCCGCTCAGATGAGAAACTCAGCCCTTCTGCCTCATAGGCAGAGGTGGTTGTGATGAGTGGGGCATGGGGAGGGGGCAGGCCTTTCTTTCACGTGGCCAGCAGGACTCTGGCCACTTTCTCCCTCGGGAACTGGGGTGGGAAGGAGTGTCTGCACTCCTTTTCTGCAAATTACTAGTACACATTTTCTGAGTGTCACAGCAATGCTACTACAACTGCTTTTAGAGCCTTGTCCATATATGTCCAGCATCTGTGAGATTCCCCAGATGGAGAATAGACAAATGGTCTTAGGTTCTTAGCATATCCCTGAGCAAACCTTTCCTTAGACTTGAACGGACATGAGTCAGCCTCTGGTGAGGTTGTGTAGCCACGTGTGCCAGGTATATTGTCCTCTAGTCTCTATATTCCTCTCAGATAACCAACCACTTTTGCATTTCCACACAAATTGTCCTGATAAACGAAGGCCATTTGAGTCCAGGTTTAACAACCAACCAGCTCCCAATGTCTAGGCATTGTTTGTTAATTTCTAAAACAAGTAGAATCATTCTTGAGGGACAGATACTATTCTGGTCATCTGATTTCTGATTTCACATTTTAATATCAGTGGAAGAGAGAGGACTTCAGAAAGAGCTGCAAATGCTTCCTGTCCCATGAACATTAAGTCCTTGCAGGGTAAATACCCCCTCCCTACAGTGATGCCTTCTAGACTTACATTTTGAACTTCCAACCCCATCGTTCCCCTCTGCTGTCAGCAAATAATCTCCCTACTCCAAGAGAACAGCCAACACAAGGAAACTCAGCATTCCTCCATTAGACCTCCCTCCAAGCACATCTATCTTTCCCTCTACTTCCTGAGATCCTGGGAGATGCATCCCTACTTGGTTAAATTTCTCTGTTAGTCCACCACAATCCTTTGCCTGCACTTCAAGGACCTGCTCTCTCCCCACTCACATTGCCAGCTTCCCCTGTGTATTAGCCAAAGGGGTGCTGATACAAAATACCAGAAATCTGTTGGCTTTTTTTTTTAAAAGATTTTATTTATTCATTTATCCCCCCCCTTGCTGCTTGTGCTCGCTGGGTCAGCTAACCACGCCGCGCGGGCAGGCTCGCCTCCTCCAGGAGGCCCCGGGAACCGAACCCGGGGCCTCCCATATGGCAAACGGGAGCCCTGCTGATCGAGCCACAGCCGCTTCCCATCTGTTGGCTTTTATAAAGGGTATTTATTTGGGGTAGAAGCTTAGGGTCACTAGGCCATAAAGCTTAAGTTACTTCCCTCTTTGAGGCCAGAAATCTTAGAGGTTGCTTCTACTCATTGAATCCCACTCCTTCTCCCTCTGCAGTCTACTTCTTCCACCCTTCCCTGGAATAGCTTTCACCCAAGGACACTGATACCTACATATTCCTAAATCCAAACAGTACTTTTTTTGTCCTTATCATATTTGACTTCTCAGCAGCATTGGCCACTGGACAATCCCTTCCTCCAACCACTCTTCTCATGACTAAAGTGACACCACACTGGCTGGCCTGCCTTCTCTCTAGCCAGTCTTCAGTCTCCTTGGTAGACCCCCTTTTCTCTAGTTGGTTCTTAAATGTGGCTGTTCCTCAGGGCTCTGCCCTGGGCCATTTTTCCTCTTTTTCTCTCTACCTTGGGCAATCTCATTCACCCCTGTGGCTTTATTTGTATCTGCTGGCAACTCCCAAATCTATACCAAAACCTGACTTTTGAGATCCAGGCAGGGTCATAGAGATAACTGCTCTTCTGGGACTCACACTTGGGACATCTAGAATTGCCTGCAGCCAACCTAGTCTACACTTGTGGACTCTTGTAGCTCTCCCCTTGCCCCCAACAGCACAGGAGATTCAGATTCCCTGTGTGGAGTGGGGCTTGCCTTTCCAAGTTGTCCCCAACAATCTGTAATCAGGTGGACCCACTGCTGAGATCTACCTGGATCTCTTTCCTCTTCTCTGGGTCTTTCCCTTTCTTTTGTCTGACGCTTTCTAATCTTTCCATGGTAAAAATATCATCTTCAGGAAAGTGTGCCCCGTTTCCCTGCCATGATCTCCCATAGTGTCCTGTATGTCCCTTTTTGACATTGTGTCAGGCCACCCTCTAAAGCAGGGGTTCTTAATGTTTTTTGTTTCCCGGACCCTTTTGCCACTCAGGTGAAAACTGTGGACCCCCTACTAAGTCCACACCATACTGTGAATTATTTAATAAATATATCACACCTGCACCAACACATCCCCACAAGAATGTTTTTTGAATTTCAATTCAAGCTCACGGACCCCTTGTTAAGAACCCCTGCACTAAAGGCCTACGTATATTAACTCATTTATTTCTCACAGCAAATTGTGACGATTCCCATTTTACAGATGGGAAAACAGGCACAGAGAGGTTAAGTAATTTGCCCTCAACACACAGTTTGGAAGTGGCAAGCCAGGCTCAAGCCTAGACAGTCTGTCTTCAGGGCCTACACTCTGAAGACAATAGGCTGCATTTACCTCATCCCCATTTTGAGACTCCTTTTTAGTGCTCCTCTTCCTGTGAACTGAAGTCCAACAAGAGTGGGAAGTATGATAAATTCCAACGGAGGGCATTCCTGGAGGCCGGCAGTGCGTGCCGCGTGAGGGAGACGCCCCAGGATCAACGCCGCGCTCGAGAGAGACGGCCTTCTGTCGCTCACCGATTCATTTATGGGCTCATCCACTCCCTGATTCAGCAAGTGTGTCCTGAGTGCCCCTGTGACGAGCGAGGCGCGGCCGTCAGTGGGGAGGAGGACAGGCGAGGTCTCTGCCCACGCGACTCACAGCCGCGTCGCGGGGACCAAACGAATCACACGATGAGGCGACTCCACGGCAGGCGCAGTCGGCTGTACCCCGCCGCCAGCCGCCTGCCTCGCGGCCCGCGCCCCCGCTGATTGGCTGGCTCGCCCGGCTTCGGCCAATCAGGTGCCTGCGGGGCTAGCGGCTCGCGGTGGCAGGGAAGGCGGCGGGAGCCGGCTGTGCCCTGGACACTCTGACTGGGAAAGAAAGCGGAGTCCAGTCTGGGGTCTTCCTGAAAGGACCCCTCCTGCCCCAGGGAAGTCAGCCCCTCGCCCCGCGCGCGGCTTTTGGTTGTTATGTTGCCCAGGCCTCTTTGGGATTGTGTTGACCTGATATCAAATCCCAGATTTACAACTTGCAGGGCCACGTGAGCTTGGGAAAGTCAAGTAATGGGACCCTCAGGCAGCAAAGAACTTGCCCTTCTGCTCAGTGCCCTATCTGGAGAGGAGGGGGATTTTCCATTGCCCCTGGCTGGGCGCCCTCATAGTTTGCCAGACGGCTATGACAAACACCACAAACTGGTTGGTTTAAACAAGAGGAGTTTATTGTCTTAGGGTTTTGGAGGCTAAAGTCCAAAATCAAGGCCTGGACAGGCCATGCTTTCCCCAGGAGTCTGTAGCATTCTGGTGATGGCTTGCGCGGCCCTTGGGGTTTGTTGGCTTGCGTCTCTGCCTCGGTTAAATGCCGTCTGTCACCTTGTTTTCCTCCTGTGATTTTCTCTGACTGTATCTGAATTTCTTGTACCTTATAAGGACTCCAGTCATATGGATTAAGTCTTACAGTGATTTAGTTTGACCTCATCTAAATAGAATCTTTGAAGCGTCTATTCACAAATGAGTCCAGACCTTAACGAATAATATCTTCAAAAGTCCTCTTTACAAGTGGGTTCACACCCACACGAATGAAGATTTAAGACTTAAATGTTTTGTTTAGTTTAAAGATTTATTTTATTTATTTATTTCTCCCCACCCCCTTGTTGTTTTTCACTTGCTGTGTCTGTTCATCTTCCTTGTTTCTTTAGGAGGCACTGGGAGCCAAACCCCGGACCTACGATGTGGGAGGGAGGTACCTAATCACTTGAGCCACCTCCACTCCCTGCTTTGTTGTATCTCTCATTAGGTGTTTCCTCTCCGTGTCTCTTATTGTGTCAGCTCACTGTGCCTGTCCATCACGTCAGGTCAGCTTGCTGTCTTCTTTAGGAGGTACGGGCATCTGAACCAGCGACCTTCCATGTGGTAGGCGGGAGCCCAGGTGCCTGAGCTACATCCTGTTCCTTTATGATTCAGTCCCCAACACCTTCCCTTTGGAGTATAAACACTAGCTGAGAGAAGAGAGTGGAATCTAGGCAGAAGGCTCCCTATTTCCAAAAACTGCCCCAAATATTCAGATTGGTTTCTTTGTCCCAGTTGGTCCCCAGCCTACACCTCCTGGAGAGCAGCTATACCTCCTGGAGAGCATCCACCTGGTTTAAGCAAATGTCAATCACCTCCCAATAGTTGCAGCTGGAGTGAAATAAATAAAAAGAAATTTCAGAAAATGCCCTACAAATCCAATGTTTGCAAAAATCCTACCCTTGATTCCCCCAGAGACCAAGTTTAGCTCTAGGAATTGTGTTTCAGTGGAAGCACTACAGGAATTAGCCCCTCAGTCCCAGAGCAGCCATGCTCCATAAGGAACTAGCAATAGAAAGTCATGGGCACCCACTGTGACAGTTTAAAGTTTTTTGTGAATCCTGGAAAAGATCACAGTCTTGGAGTTAACCCATTCCTGTGGGTGTGGGACCCTTTGATTGGACTGAAGTCAGCTGGGAGCCTCTGATTGAGTTCTTCAGTGAGGTGTGACCCACAGTAGGTCTTGGCCCTCTTGCTGGAGTACTATATAAACAGAAGAATGATGCAGAGAAACACAGAGAAAGAGGCATCCATTTTACCCTGTCATGTGAGAGAGGGCTCCAGGATCACTTACAGCAGCAGAAAAACAGAGAAAACCCCAAGAGGCTGAGAGAGGGGCCAGAGGCTGGGGCCAGAGGCTGGAATCAGTGGAGCAGCCCAAAGCTGAAGAGATGAGGCCCGGGGAGGGACGAGCCATATGCTGATTGCCCTGGGAGGATGTGTGCTTGGATAAGGTGGAGACTCGCTACCATTTTGCCTTGCCACGTGGCATGAATCCAGGATTGTCAGCAGCCAACCTTTGGTGAGACAGCATCTCTGATAATGCCTTGACTTGGACATTGTCAGCCTCGGAACTGTAAGATTTTACCCTAGTAAATTCCCATTATAAAAGTCACCCCATTTCTGGTATTTTGCATTGGCAGCCTTTAGCAAACTAAAACAGCCACAGTTCAAGTACTGCCCTAACCAAGAACTCCTGCTCCATTGGATTCACGGTTGAGAACCTGGTGTTGCTGCTTTTGATATTGATGAGATGCTTTGGTGTGTAGATGTTTGAGATGAAAAGGGTGAGAGGGGCCCCAGAAATCCAGTTTTTAAAAAAGTGATTGATGCATATGTATTTATATATCATTTTGCAAATGTTTGTATGTATTGTGAGAATTTTTAATTTTACCCATAATAAAAAAAAAAAAAAAAAAAAGTGATTGTTACAGTGTGGTAAGGATAGAGGAGCATTATCCCACACAGGAAACCAATTAGCCATCTCCACCAGAGCTGCTGCCTGACATGGTGCTGCCTCCTAATAAATGATGTAGTCTTGAAACAGTAGCTCATTGATGGTGAGGATGTTAGGAATTACACTTGTCATTTGGGAAGACAAGATGGCATTTGATATTCTTACTTCTGCAGCCTTGTGTGTGTGTGTGTGTGTGCGCGCACAGGTTTTGATGACTGGTTAAGAGCTGACAAAGCATTATTTATTATCTTTTTTTTACATTATAAATAAACTATCACTTGTAATTTTTTTAAACTTTGGTTTTATTGATTTTCATTACATTGTTGTTGGGGATTGAATAATGTCCTCCCCAAAAGGCATGTTCAGGTCCCAACCCCTTGTCCTGTGGGTGTGAACCCATTTGTAAATAGGACCTTTGAAGATGGTATCAGTTAAGCAGTGCCCAAACTGAACGAGGGTGGGCCTTCACCCAACATGGCTGAAATCCGTAGAAGCAAAGGAAATTGGACACAGAAAGAGAGGCCGTGGGGAGCGGCCAGAAGCTGGAAGTTAATGGAACCCTGAAGAGAAAGAATACATTGCCCTGCACCTTGCCATGTGCCAGAAAAGCCAAGGAACTCCAGAAATTGCCGGCCAGCCAGAAGATACTGACTCCAGGAGGAAACAAGCCTTCTGAAATCATGAGCCAATAAATTCCTCTTGTTAAGCCAACCCATTGTATGGTATTTGTTTTAGCAGCTAGGCAACTAAAACAATTGTTTTATTTTTAATTGAAATATACTTTGCATTAAGAACATGGACAGGTATTAGGTGTACAATTCCATGATTTTTTTTTTTTTTAAAGATTTATTTATTTATTCATTTATCCCCCCCTTGCTGCCCGCGCTCGCTGGGTCAGCCAACCACGCCGTGCGGGCGGGCCTGCCCTCACCAGGAGGCCCCAGGAACCGAACCCGGGGCCTCCCATATGGTAAACGGGAGCCCTACTGATTGAGCCACAGTCGCTTCCTGTTGGGGGCCGTAAAAATAATATATCCATGTCTATTTTGCCTTAAGCGAGGTCGGTGGCATGCAACATGGCCGCCAGGACTGAAACAATAACACTCTAGCCTTCTTCTAGGAAGTCAGCAGCATTTCCCGCCCACGCCAAAGATTCGCGCCAGAAATGCTGCCACCTACCCCTAGCAACAGCACCTAGCCACTCCCTCAATACTGCCACCTCCCCCCAGCAACAGCACCAACCAATCCCACACCCCCAGCAACAGTACCTACCAATCCTAAACCGCCACCCGTCCTTATTAGCCACTCCCTCTTCCCTTAGAGTATATATACCCTGCTTCTTCAATAAAGTTTTGCAGCTTGATCAGAATACTGTCTTGCTGCCATTCTTCGCGTCTCTTGTCCCACCATTCTTTCTCGGCAGGTTTCGGGTCCTCGTTGATGTCC
>JAKSZT010054017.1:172576-219866 GCA_026826555.1 Tolypeutes matacus | reverse complement strand
CTCTGGATGCGGATGCTCTGATCTTGGTGGCCCTGGGTAGCTATCATCACGTCAGCCTCGTCCAGAACAAAGACCTTGATCTTCTTGGGGTCGATGAACTTGAGCTTGGCACACCAGTCCAGGACAGTCCCGGGGGTGCCTATGACTATCTGCTCAGTGATCTTCTGACCTCTTTCCACTGTGGGGACAACAAGATGTTTTCTGTGGTGTTTCCATGGCAAAGCCAGCTCTCCTCTTTGTGAAATTCTAAACCTAAAATGTTATTTTAATACAATTCTTTTCATGCTTGCATTAATATTTTTAGGATTGGTTAGGATATCACTACAAAATGGACACTAAAACAGAAAGAAGTGCTGAAACATAAAGATATAAAAAATGAGAAGATGAAAATCTTCAGTGGCATTCTTCTTCATCTCTATAATCATCCAATTCTCTTTCAAGTATCTGACATTTTTATTTCTTCATTGTCAACACAGTTCCCTCTAGATCATGCTTGCATTTCCTCACAAGTACGCTTTTCAAATTCCTTATCTCCCATGCACTCTGTCCCCTAACCTATCCTGGCATCTAGCCAAACAAATGTTACCTTTAAATCCCCTCCCCCCACTGCCCAAAGTCAGTAAAAAGGACTTCTTTGAAGGCTTTATATGCTGATGGAAACTCAAGCTGCCTCTCTTAGAAAATGCACTTCCCCAGAGTAGGCCAGGCAGACCATAACACATTCTTGGCACTGTGGAGTCCAAACTGAAAAGAATTTGAGTAACAATGGATAGATCATCATTTAGCTTGTTATTTTCAATTACATGATATTTATTGATTCCCTTTTATATCCTTTAAGACTTAAAATTTTGATTAGACACATAAATTCCCTCTAGTCTCAGCCAAAAATTTTGCCCAAATGTGAAAGTTAAGCAAAAGTTAATGAGAATGCTGCCTCTGACTTCAGCTAAACAAACAAGTGGTCCACTTCCCAAAGAAAATTCTTTAAAATTCTCTGCCCTTCTAATTCAAATTCAAAGTGGAAAATTTTAAATATTTTATGATTATCTTCCAAAAAGTTTTATCTTATTTACCTGCTTTTCAAAACTGACTTCAAGTTTCCATTAGGAATTTGTACACAGAATAATCATAAAGTCATATTTGTTTTAAAGATCCATAGGCCTCAATGAAATGTCCAACAGCACTTCTTTTTCAATTATTTACATATTGTTTGTTGTAAAATAAACAAAAGTAGAAAAGATAAGAAAAAAAAAATTAAGCCCCCAGATTTAACAACATGACATTCTAGGTTTTTGTTCTGATGACATTTAAAAAAATTAAACTAAACAAGTCAGAATGTGGAATATGCAAATGTCATGGGGGTGGGGGGATGGGAGAACTCTTCCAAATTAAAAGAAGCTTAAAGATATACAACAACCAAATGCAATGTATGAAGAGTGATTAGATCTTAGTACTAAAACAAAAAGAGCCATAGAAACATTTCATGAAAAATTAGAAAATTGAAAATGGACTAGATATTTGATATTAGGGAACCTGTTAATTTTATTGGTTTTGATATCAGAACTGTGGATATGCTGAAGAATGTCCTTATTATGAGATTTATTTAGGGACAAAGGCTCACAATGTCTACAATTTACTTTCAAATGGTTCAACAAAAATATATATACACCTATAAAGATAAGGTAAAGTTGCAAAATGTTAAGTTTCTAAATCTAGATAGTACAATAAATAGTACTATTTCAACTATTATGTACGTTTGCAATTTTTCCAAATTAAAAGTAATTAGCTTAACATGCAGAACTGTGTAGGAGAGAGTGTAGACTACAATGTGAACTATGGTCCATGCTTAATGGCAAAGCCCCAGGATGCATTTATCAATTGCAATGAATGTGCCACACTAATGAAGGATGTTTATTTATGTGGGAAAGTGTGGGAGGTGTGGGGAGTGGGGCATATGGAAATCCCTATATTTTTTGTGTAACATTTATGTAATCTAAGTATCTTTTAAAATATATATATATTTTTTTTAAGTAATTAGTTTAATGATTAGGAATATATACTGATACTCACATTTATTGCCTCGAACAGCATAAGCTAGCTTGAGTTCAGGATAAAATTTGCCCATTTGTTCTATCACTTTTCCCGTTTGAAGGGCGAGTTCATAGGTTGGGGAGAGGCACAAACACTGGCAGGGAAAGAGTGCAGAATGAGAATTCAAGACAATATCTCTTTTGCAATGGGGAATTACCATTATTAGGATTTAGTCATTTCTCTAGCTGAGGCTGAAGGAAAGGAAATGCAAATTAAATTGCAGGCCATTTGATTGTTTAAGCTGCAGAGTCATAGCTGGAATTCTTAGGGTTGTGGCTCTTAGGGTTCAGAACTCTGGCTTGATAAAAATACTTGAAAACAGCTGCTGGCCACTGAAATACCAAAAATGGCACATGAGCTAGGATCTGGAATTTCAATTGTAGATTAGCTCCCTTTTCATTAATCAGAAAGTTCTCAGAACTATCTAATGGATCACAGTTGTGATAAGGAGGTTTTCTTGAAATAAAGCAGCCAAGCTTCTCAGCAGCATCCCCAAACTGACAAACAAACCATAGAAAGAGGAGTAGGATTTTTGTTGCTACTGGAAGAGTTTAACTTGAGGCATTCTAGTTTATGTAAAGAGTAATACATACAGCTTGATTATTAATCCAATAAATGGAATTTCCTTCTAGTTATGGGTTAATAGAAAAACCAAAATTCACGAAATCCTTACCTGAGGGTATCTGTTTGCGGGTTCTACTTGGCTGAGCATGGCCAACACAAAGGCAGCTGTTTTACCAGTACCAGACTGAGACTGGGCAATCAGGTTCTGTGGGCTGGACAAGAAAACAAACCATTTAGGAGCTTAAATCTCAAATATCCTTTTGGTTAATAAAAATTAAGAATAAAGCTTAATTAAAGGATGAACATTCAAAATTCTTTTATAGAAGGAGACCTTGGATTCTGTAGCAGTTACATATGCTAGCTTTACAAGTCCAGAGCATTACAGAAATTTTTAAAATGGTACTCAGCTGATGTCACTCCTCTGCTCAAACACCTTTCAATCATTGTCCATTTCACTCAGGGTAAAAGTTAAAAATCCTAATAATGGTATACATGGTCCTACCTGATTTGGTTCCCTTCTCTGCTTTCATCTCCTATTATCCTGTCCCTTACTCACTTCCACTCCACCAAAATGGCCCCAATGCCCCTCTGAAAACGTGCCAGGCCTGTTCCCACATTAGGGCTTCTGCACTGGTTGACTCTTCTGCTAACTCCCTTCCTCTTCTTCAAGTCTTGCTCAGAAATTAGCTACTTCAGAAGCTCTCCTCCAACCTCTTCATTTAAAACTGCAACGGGCTGTCTGCAGCCTACTTTGAAATGCATTAAAAAACAAAATGGGGAGCAGATGTGGCTCAAGCAGTTGAGTGTCTGCTTCCCACATGGCAAGTCCTGGGTTCGGTTCCCGATGCCTCCTAAAAGAAAACAAACAAGCAAAACTAACAAAAAAACCAACTCAGATAAGCCAATGTGGCTCAGTGGTTGAGCGCCAGCTTCACACATAGGAGGTCCCAAATTCCTAATACCTCAAAAAAACAAACAAAAAACAACACACAAACCAAAATGTATTGGTACTCCCAATCTCCCCTATCATGCTCTTTTTATTTTACCCATAGCACTTAGCACCTTTTAGCATATTATATCTTTTATTTTGCATAAGAATAGATGATCTATACCCCAAACTAGAATGTAAGCTCCTTACAGGAAGGAATTTTGGTCTGCTTTTAGCCAAGTGCCTAGACTAGAACAGTACCTGGCACATCAGTTATTTAATAAATATTTGCTAATGAAGAAAGGTACTAGATAATTCTCTTAGGTTTCTTCTATAAAAACAAGCTTCTATTAAAAATCCACAAATAAAAAAGATGAATAACAATCTGTAACCGTTGGGGAATTTGATGTAATTATGAATTCCAAAAATATAATTGGATCATGCTTATAAACTGATCTGTTAATCTGGGCATGATTAGGTTATGATTAGGGTGTTGAGCCCCACCCCTAGGTGGGTGGGGAATCAAATATAAAAGGCATGGCAAGAACAGTTTTGAGAAGCAGTCTTTTAAGAAGTAGTTTTGATGTTGGAAAGAAGGCCCCAGGAGAAGAGAAGCGAACTGTTCGCCTGATCGTCTACAGCTGACCTTGTGGAGGAAACAGGAGCTAAGCCTGGAGAGAAACACAGCCCCGGGGAGAGAGGAACCCCAGAAGCCTGAACCCTGGCAAACGCAGGCAGCTGTCTTGCTCTAACATGTGGCAATGGAGTGTGGTGAGAGAAGAAACTTAAGGCTTTAGGGCCTGGTATGTGTGGACTTCTACCCCAAATAAATACCCTTTATGAAAACCAACCCATTTTTGGTATTTCACATTAGCACCCCTTTGGCTGACTAATACACAATCTAATATTCCATTTATTCACTTTGATGTATGCTCAAAATTCCAAGCTAAAAAAAGGCATTACCCATCTTGAAAGTAGCACTGTTTTGACACAGAACAAAGAAATCTTTGCGAAAATATAAACCTAACATAATTATTTTTAGACAAACAGAAAAAGGAATTTCAGGGTTTAGGATTACATGCAGTAAAATTTTAATTTTACATAATCATACATAATTTAGATATCAATTTTTAGAAAAGTTCCTCATGCTCTATAACCTTGTTACTCAAACTGTCACCCGAAACCAGTAGCATCAGGTATTTATTAGAAATGTAGATCCTCAAAACTACTGAATCAGAACCTGCACTTTAATAAATTCCTATGAGAATCACAAACCCATTAAAGTTTGAGAAGCACTCTCCCAGGAAGCAACCTTAGTAATTGTACTCTTAGATCTCCGAAAATCCACTTTTTTGCCTACGATGTCTGACATAACAAATTTTATATATCTATATAAAAGAAATCATGGTGGTCATTAAATGTATGTGAATGATATAAATGTATATTTACTGACATAGAAAGATCATATAACTGACTGAAAATAAATAAAAACAGCATATACAGCCCTATATATGGTTCCATTCTTAATTTAAACTTACAATATGTTTACATAGAAAAAAGTCTGTATGTCTCTACTCCAAAATATTAATAGCTTTAGAGGAGAGAGATTACAGATTTCTTTTTCCTTATTTCTTACTGCTTTCTAACTTTTTTTTTTTTTTTACAATGTGCATGTATTACTAAGTATAATTTTTAAAAATAATCAAAGTTTAAAAAAAGTAAATATTAAGATGGCCACGTTGTATCAGGATACATACGGTTCAGCAAGCATCAAAGGCAATGCATTCTCTTGTATCTTTGATGGACGGTTGAAACCCATGGCATAGACTCCCTGGAGAAGCTGTGGTTTCCTAGAAAAACAATTAAAAGATGAAAGTCTTTGTGGTTTGTAGTTGAGGAAAGGAACAAAATATCTAGGAGATTTTTTTTTTAACTGGTGTTATGCATAATTTATAACTAACAAAGCCTGAATCATGTACATGCTGAATAAGCAAAATGTATGACTACAGCACAAGCTTTTTAGATTGCCAAGAAATTTTACTTAGCACAAAGTAGCTACATTCTTTTATTATACTTGTGTTGGTTAAAAATGTTCTACTGGGGGGAAGCGGCTGTGGCTCAATCAGTAGGGCTCCCGTTTACCATATGGGAGGCCCCGGGTTCGGTTCCCGGGGCCTCCTGGTGAAGGCAAGCCTGCCCGCACGGCGTGGTTAGCTGACCCAGCGAGCACAAGCAGCAAGGGGGGGATAAATGAATAAATAAATAAAATCTTAAAAAAAAAAAAAAAATGTTCTATTGGGATAAAAAAAGAAAAGTCCTAGGATCTAAACACCAAGGTGAGAGTCAGAAAGTAAACAAATACTCACAAACGAAGCTCTTCAAAAGACTTCACTGAGTAGAGGGGAGAATTTGGATCCCGCTGCAGGACTTCCACTTGATTTGTGTTATCCACAAGGTTGCTTCTGATCAGCTTGTTGAGTAAGGACTGGGCAGCTCTGTCCTCTGTCCGGAAAAAGAGGGCAAAGGTTTTAAGTCTACAAAAGCCACAATAAGCTCATCTGAATTCAATTGCCATTGGTATTTTAAGAGATATGCATTTACAATGGGCTTCTAATTCAGGGTACATCAGAGTTTTGCTATATAAATATAATTAAAAATTTATTTATTAAAGAGAAAGGTTATGATACCTTTATCACCTTCTCCAGAACTCAATTCTAACAGCCCTCCTTTCCTGAAGCTATCTATTCCTATCTAGATCCAAATATTTACCAATTTGTACTTAACAGGAGTTAACAAAGTCTGTATCTTGATATCATGTAAGTTCTTCGCTTGTCATCCACGTTAAATATGTATAAGCATCAAGTTTAATTTTATTAGACTATGGGGATGCAAGTTAAATTTTTTTTTTTTTTTCAATAATGCCCTGTACAAGATAATTATTCAGGGAATATTTCCTGCTGCTGCTGAAGTTCATCAATTATTCAAAGTAAAATTTCTCTAAAATGTAAGCCATAAGAATTCCTTCTCCTTTTAACTATATGTTGAACTTTTATACTACCATTAAAGTCAAGCCAAGTTGGATGTACAAATGAATGCTCATAACAATCCAGTCTCTGAACATGCAGAACTTCATTTCTACAGCTTTAAGGCAGTGTTACCTTTCTCTTCGTCATCTGTCTTCTCTGCATTAGCATTGGTCTTGACAACAGCACCTTTATCAGACACAAAGTGGCCGTCATTCACAATCACATCCCATACCCAACAGCTGAGACAACTCAAATTCTATGAGACACTAGAAATGTAAAGGCCTGGGGAGCAAAAAAATAAATGAGGAAACCAAGCCATCAATAAAAACATTTTATTACTTCTAAATAAACAAAATTATGAAACACTGTTGCTTACACTTCAATTCCTTCCTACTCCAAACTCAAAAACTAATGTTAATTTCCCTCATAGCATCAATATTTCTGAAATGTTACAGAAAGATGATTACAGCAGTCATTGATGAGAAACTACCTTGATGCTCAACACAGGAAGAGCTATGCAAATCATATTTCACCAATATATGAGCGCAAAATTATGTTTATAGACTATTTGAAATGTATATTCAAAGAATTTTTTTGAAAAATATAATTCTAAAGAGTATGTAGTTATATAAAAATAGCTAAAGTATAAAGAAAAAGATTGTGAGCGAATTCAGATTAAGCACAGCTACCAAAATTTTTTTTTTTTTTTTTTTAAATCTCCTTTTTTTTTTTAAAGATTTTATTTATTTATTCATTTATCCCCCCCTTGCTGCTTGTGCTCGCTGGGTCAGCTAACCACGCCGCACGGGCAGGCTTGCCTTCACCAGGAGGCCCCAGGAACCGAACCCGGGGCCTCCCATATGGTAAACGGGAGCCCTACTGATTGAGCCACAGCCGCTTCCCAGCTACCAAAATTTAATGGAAATCTTATTTCAGAATAATTAGAATAGCTAAACTCTCAAGTACTCATATTTCGTCTATCTTATCCCAAATAAAGGAAAAATTTATAAAAACAATGCAATCTTTGGCAGATTTTCCCAATGTTAGTAATAAATGTAATAATTTATAAGTAAATTAGGCCTCCTCATACTTATAATAAGCAAATATTGGTCATAATCCAGTTTGTCAATTTCCAGATCAAATGACGACATGTATATGCCAACCCCTCTGGTGCATGCCATTAATAGAAATACTAAAGGAAATCACATTTTTTTTTTTTTTGTTTTGTTTTTTGTTTTTTAAAGATTTTATTTATTTATTCATTTCTCCCCCCCGCTTGCTGCTTGTGCTCGCTGGGTCAGCTAACCATGCCGTGCGGGCGGGCTTGCCTTCACCAGGAGGCCCCGGGAACCGAACCCGGGGCCTCCCATATGGTAAACGGGAGCCCTACTGATTGAGCCACAGCCGCTTCCCCACATTTGTTTTAAAACTAGCTTTCTGTTACTCACCATTGGCATCTGGCTTGATTTTCTCTTCCTTAAGATGCAAGTTGCTCAACTAATGAAGACAGGAGGGAAAAGTGTCAGGCAAATCACTTAAAAGATTTTGAATCAATAGGGCCTCCCTGATGAAGCTGACGAGAAATGAACCAAGATCTATTCACAGTTAGGTTGTTCTGCTGGGCTCCTTTTGTTTGCTAATTGTTTGAGTGAAAATTTTTAAAAATTTCATAAATTCAGCAGTAGAAAAAAATATATGCAATAGCTCAAAATCCACATTTTCTAATTACAGTCTCTAGAGAGAATTATAATTTGTGAGTTTGATTAAGGCCCTGATTACAAATACCTTCTCTGGAATATCATTAGAGTTGTCATTCTCTCATATTCCAAACGAGAGAATTTAAAGACATTGGAAAATGTAGTCAAACTTCAGACAGACTGCCAAGTTGGGAGGACTGCAATGTGAAAAGCATCTGTGGGGAGGATTCTGTTATGGAGCAAAATATGTTTGAGCCACAGGATCTCAGCATGCTTGTATGCAGCCTCACATTCAAGTCACCTTGTACTGGGTGTCAGTTATTTTAAATGGGGAACAGCCTGGAGCATCATGGCACACTGTGCCATCAAAATATCCATCAGGCTAAAGTGGGACTAGAAAGGAAGAGACAGATCAAAGAAACATTTCAAAGAAAGAATTACTTAGGACTTTGATCAAACACAGTAAATTAGGGATAACCCGGAGGATCTAGCTCCCCTATTAGAATGCAAATATCTTAAAGATTGGGCATATTTTTATTTTAAATTAATCTTTGGGTCTAGCACAAAGCAGGTATTCTTTTTTTTTTTTTTTTTAAAGATTTTATTTATTTATTCATCCATCCCCCCCTTGCTGCTTGTGCTCGCTGGGTCAGCCAACCACGCCGTGCGGGCGGGCCGCCTTCACCAGGAGGCCCCGGGAACCGAACCCGGGGCCTCCCATATGGTAAACGGGAGCCCTACTGATTGAGCCACAGCCGCATCCCACAAAGCAGGTATTCTAATCATTAAAACCTTTATATTAAGTAGGGCTTAAGATGCCATCTAGCACAGGATAGAAGAATTCAAATCACCACAATCAAACAGGTATTTCCTAAAGCACCGCCTACACAGACTGAGGTTCTTTAAGAGATCATTTCTATCTTTCCTCCGAGTCCACGAAGGAGGAAGAGGGGTGGACAGGGAGGAATGGAAAAAAAAAAAAAAAAAGTTTCAAAAGGTAGGTAGTTAGAAATGAGAGCTTCACTTCTAAGGATGGAAACTGAGATGGGAGTTTCTCATGCCTCTGCCTACTTTGGTGTTGGATGGGCAGGTAGATCAAAGCAAGAACAAGCTGGATAGAGTGGCAAGAAAGGACATCACCAGAAAGCAGTAATATTCCTTCATTAATTCTGAAGGATAGAGAAAAAGTATCAGATAATAAATATGAAGCAACTGGCACAGTGAATGATATATAGCAGGTGTTCAACACATTTTAGTCTTCACTAAAGCACTCCCTCACATCCTGCCAATGAACGTAAAAGTCTGTGTAATACTCAGGGTTACTGAGGAGGGTGGGGTGAGGGAGGGAGAGGGAGACTGGTTGACAGCCTTACCGACAATATTTACAAGAGTAAGGTTAGAAATACTCCTACAGTAGTAATTGCTACCTAAAATAAATGACAGGGCCAAGGGATAAATAAGTCAACAAGATATAAATGAATTAGAAATACCCATCACTGTCAAGCATTTTAAGATCCAGTGATAAAAGGACAAACCATACTTTTGTTGATGCATCATTCAAGTAGAGGTTAACAGGGTAAATCATGAAGGGCAAAATAACTGAAAGGAAATGTGTGGGAAAAGTTGGTAGCAACAATGTAAATGAAACCAACAGATGCTATTTTGATTACAATGTATCTGAATCTGAAGAGGTTCCAGCAGAATCTAAAAGCATACTCATTCCCACTTGGCCATAGAAGGTTAACAGGTGTTTTTACCCTCTTGTTCATTTTTAGAATATTGTGACTTAGTATAATTTGGTTATGTAGATTTATGAACTTTATCTGGCTCAACTAATCTAATCCACACAATACGGACAATTTAAGAGATTCATGCAAAGATACTGTAAACTATAGATAAGAGAATAATAATAGGTATCACTAATACAGCACTTATGTGAGGCATGCCTATAACTCAATGAAGTGGTACTATACTTAACCCCATTTTACAGATTGAGGCAGAGAAAGGTTAAGCAATTTGCCTAAGGTCACATAACTAATAAGTGATGGAGCCAGAATACAAATTCATGTCTGTATGGCTACAAAGTCTGAGCTCTTAATCCCTATATAATAGTACCTCTCATACATAGATAACACTAATCTCAAATAAAAAACTAATCTTTAAGATAGTATGTTGGATACACTTTGGAAAACAGCCTGGCAATCCCTCAAAAAGTTAAACAAAGCTAGCATATGATCCAACAATTCCAAAAGAATTGAAAATATATGACCACACAAAAACTTGTGCGTGAATATTCTTAGCATTATTCAGAATAGCCAAAATTTGGAAACAATCCAACTATCCATCAACTGATGAATAAATAAAATGTGGGTGTACCCATACAATGGCAATTATTAAATTTGGCAATAAAAATATTAGTACATGTTACAATATGGATGAACCTTGAAAACACTGCAAAGTGAAAGAAGTCAGTCACAAAGGACCACATATTACATGATTCCATTTATTTTTTTTTTATTTATTTTTTTACTGGGAGGTACCGGGGATCGAACCCCGGTCTCTCCATATGGTAGACGGACACCGAACCTCTTGAGCCACATCCGTTTCCCTACATGATTCCATTTATATGAAATGTCCAGAACAAACAAATCCAAAGAGCAAGAAAAGAGATTAGTAGTTGCTTAGGACTGGAAAGGTTGGAGGGAAATGGGGAATGACAGCTGATGGGCACAGAGCTCCTTTTGGGGGTGATAAAAATGTTCTAAAATGGATTATGGTGATGGCTGCGCAACTCTGAATATGTTTTTAAAAAAACGTCAGGAGCAGATGTGGTTTGAGTGATTGAGTGCCTGCTTCCTGCATGGGAGGTCCCAGGTTCAATCCCCAGTGCCTCCTAAAAACAAAAGCAAACAAGAAGCAAACAAATGAAACAACCAACTCAGGGGAACCGATGTGGCCTAGTGGTTAAACGCCAGCTTCCCTCATATGAGGTCCAGGGTTCAATCAATCCCTGGCCCAGGTACCTTAAAAAAAAAAAAAAAAAATCAGTGAAATCAGTGAACTATACACTTTAAATTGATAAATTGCATGGTATGTGAATTTTATCTCAATAAAGCTGTTATTAAGTGAAAAAGATAATATAGTAAAATCCCACCATAACATACTAAAAACAGTCTCAAGATTCAATTTCATAAAATGCACAAGATTTGATTTCATAAAATGCAGAGTTTGTTGTAGTAAGGTTAATAAAATGGTTGGGGAAAGCGGCTGTGGCTCAATCAGTAGGGCTCCTGTTTACCATATGGGAAGCCCCGGGTTCGGTTCCCGGGGCCTCCTGGTGAAGGCAAGCCCGCCCGCACGGCGTGGTTAGCTGACCCAGCGAGCACAAGCAGCAAGGGGGGGATAAATGAATAAATAAATAAAATCTTTTAAAAAATTAAAAAATTAAAAAAAATAAAATGGCTGGTATGGACCTGCTGAGGATGACTGGAGTTAATCTTATTATACCTCAGTTTTCATGATCACAGGGAGCATTATTCTGAGTTGTTCTATCTTAAAGATAATTTTAATGATGCAAACTCAAACAAAAAAGAAAATGAGAAAGCAGCTACCTACTAACAAACTCTTAAAAGGCATATTAACAGGTTAAAACAATGACAATCTAATCTGATCTGCCAAGAAGTTAGAAAAAAACTATCAAAACTATTTGAAATATATATTAATATCTATGATTACAATACGCTTTTTTCTAAGTGCACATTGTGCCTTAGACATTAGCTAATTAAAGTATAAAGCCAAAACAAGAATTATTTCAGCCTTTTTTTTTTCCCCAAGATTTTATTTACTACCCCCCTCCCCCGGTTGCTTTGTACTCTGTCTGCCCTCTGCGTCTGTTTGTAGTATGCTGGTCTTCTTTTTAGGAGGAACCAGGAACCAAACCCTGGACCTCCCATGTGGGAGGGAGGCACCCAATGGCTTGAGCCACCTCTGCTCCGATATTTCAGCCTTTTTTGTGTACCTTTTATAATGTACGTAATATATTTAATAAAATAGTATAGAATGCAATTTCTAAACAGATAATATATATTAAGTGTGCATACTCAAAAGTTTCTGACAGGGCCATATAATAGAAAAATTAAGACTACAGCTCATTAATTAATAGTGCCTGAGAAATGCTAAGAGGAATAAGCTAAGGGTCATGGTTGAGGGATAGAATGCCATAATGAAAATGGGAGCATAAGTGGGAGTATGTCTACTGAGGGCTGAGACTTCACATTCCACCCACCCCCGCTCTCTCCTTAGACTCAGCTCCCAGAACACTGACTGTCCTCCAACCCCCAGGCAGGAAATTAAGAGTATCTCTGCAAAATCTGACCAGTCAGGACACCCATATGAGAGGTTCCCCAAATACAGAAATTACAGTCAGATTTAAATCACAATCATGCATTTAAAGTTTTCACTTATTAAAAATAAATAAATAAAGTTTTCACTTATTTATTTATCTACTCTTAAACATGAGTAAACAATTAAGGATTACCAGACATGAGAGAATCTTCATCATGAAAAAATAGATACTAAAATAGAACCACCTTACAGGAAATAACGACTGTACAGAGAGAAGAAAAAAATCATTAATATCCTTAAGATAATGAAAGGACACTGTAGCCATGAAACAAGCATAGGATAGCGTGGTAGTTTGAGTCTTTTGTCCACCCCAGAAAATTGTTACTAAACTAATCCATTCCTGTGGTGTTAAGCTATTGTAGGTGGGACTCTCCTTTTGATTAGATCACTTCAGTAAGGTGTGACCCAGGGTGGGTCTTAATCCTCTTACTGGAGTCCTTTATAAAGGGCATGAATATATACAGAGAAAGAAGCTGCAAAAACAGAGAAAAACTCCTAGAAGCTGAGAGGGGAAGCCAGGGAAGCCAGAAACTGAAATCAACGTAACCCGGGAAAGAGAAAGCCACAGAAGCAGAGAGAAAGCCATAGCCAGAAGATGAAAGCAACAAAGTCTGGAGATGGCAGAGACTGGCAGGTGCCGCCACTGTGCCCTGCCATGTGCCTGATGAGCCACAGATGCAGCTCAGGGATCTCCTGATGATGCCTTGATTTATACATTTTTCTCAGCCTCAGAACTGTACGTTTATAAGTTAATAAATCCCCATTGTAAAAGCCAACCCATTTCTGGTATACTGCCTTGGCAGCCTTTAGCAAATTAAAACAGAATTTGCAAAAAAAAAAGAAAGGAATATTAAACAAGAAAAAAGTTAACCCTTGAAATTAAAAGTACTATAGTAGAAATGAAAAACTAAATAGGTTAGAAGGTAGCGGAGAAAATCTACCAGGATATCTTCCAGGAAATACAGAAAAAAGACAAAGATTGAAAATAGAAGATGAAACACAGTAAAATTAAAGGATTCTTTTCAATAAATGGTGCTGAAACAATTAGACATCCATTTGTGAAAAAAAATGACCCTGAATCCACAGCTCCCATAAATAATGTCTAGAGAGAACACACACACAAAAAAAAAACTAATAAAAAAAACCTGATAAATTAGAATTCATCAAAATTGAAAATGTCTACTCTTCAGAAAGTACTAAGAAAATAAAAAGAAAAGTTGCAGTCTGGGAAAATATATATGCAAAGTACATATCTGATAAAGGACTTGTATCTAGAATATATAAAGATCTTCCCATTTTAAAAACTGATTTTTAAAATGTGCAAAGGGTAGCCATTTCTTTCAGCCACCATTGCTAGTTAAGAGTTTAGGTTTTTCTGACTCTTTCTAGGCTATAGTTTCTTTCCAGACTGCCTTGTAGCAATTTGAGCATTAACTTCCCAGTCCGACCCAAGACCCAGGAGCTGTGACTGGATTGCCATGGACCCAACACAGAGGCTTAACCCAGCCTTAACCCAGGAGTCTTCCCAGATGTCTACTGAAGAAAATTCCCAGAAAGACTCCACTGCCTCTCATCCTTTCTCCTCAGAAATAAATTAACCAAAGAATCTGAGCAACTTGACTCTCACCCTGGTACCCAATCCTTTCCTCTCTACTAGAAGATCTACTCCAACAGCAGAACAGAGAAAAGGTCATAGAGGAAAACAGAAATAATTTTTCCTACCAGAGGAGTGGAATAAGGACATTATCTTGGCAGACATTGCTATCTTGGTGGAAAAAAAATGTTTGAGAGGGTGGTAAAACTGAAATATCTCTACCTCAACCAATTTTATCTGGTTGAAAGACAGCTAGCTGGGAAGCGGATGTGGCTCAGGCTACTGAGCTCCCGCCTACCACATGGGAGGTCTGGGTTCAGTTCTCGGTGCCTCCTGGAGAAGTTGTGCAAGATGGTGAGCTGACGCGATGGGCTGGCACAGCGAGATGACGCAACCAAGAGACAGTGAGTAAACACAATGAAATGCAACAAAGCAGGGAGCAGAGGTGGCTCAAGTGATTAGCACCTCCCTCCCACACAGGACATCCCTGGGGTTCGGGTCCCAGTGCATCCTAGAAAGAGAAGACCAGCACACAACAAACAGACACAGCAAATGCAAATAACAAATAATAATAATAATAAAAGACAGCTAGCAAATGCTCAACATGAGAGAGTTCAGAATGGATCAAGAAATTAAACCTTCAGATGTGGCTGTAGTTTTTTGCCTGTATTATAGAATTGGGATTCTTCTGAGAATGCTAAAATGGAGAATAATGACGTGGAGTCAATTTAGCCATAAAAATCACTCTGGTACTGTTCTTTCTTGCTAATACTTTTAGGATCACTATATGGCAGGCTGTGAAAAGCACTGTATGCTAGGGCAGACTAAAGGTTTTGATAACCCATGAGTTCTGTGATATAAGTTGTCTTTTTCCTTCTTGCATCTTTCCTTCCTACACTGATAGCAGTAGTTTATAAGGAATCTGTATAGTCTGAATGCCTTGCTGACTTCAATTTACTTTAGTTCTTGTATTATGGAAGAACTTATTAAAACTGAGGTGCATTTTGAATATCAATTTTTATTCTTTATATACTTGTTCTTGTTAGATATGTATTCAATGATCCAATAATTTTTTATCCTCACCACACTTCTAGGATATAAATATCCAGCATTAAAATATTTTGTGACATTGTCCCATTTGAATTTTACACATTTAGATAAATTTAGAAAACAAGGGTACAGATAATTTGTGGTTTGTTTTTTTTTTTGAGGTACTGGCGGTTGGGGATGTGGGAAACTGGTGCTCAACCACTGAGCCACATTGGCTTCCTCAAGTTGGTTTTTTTGTTTTGCTTATTATTTTTTTAGGAGCCACCAGGAACTGAACCCCGGACCTCCCATGTGGGGAGTAGGAACTTAACCACTTGAGCCACATCCACGCCCCAGGACAGAGTTTTGCATATGTCAACTTCCTAGAAGAGCTTTCAAATATGGAGGGAGGGAAAAATTATAGATAGATAGAATGAGGCAGAAGAGGGGAGGGAGTTTAAGAGGAGGGAGTTGAAAGAATATCATAATGATATATAATATCAAGAGAAGATGCTATTCAATGATGTTTACTTCAGTTGTTTTCCTTCTTTTGCTGATGTATACAGACCTGACTTTCTTTACAGGATACAGAAAATTTGTAAAATTTGTCCTCTGCCCTCCAATTATTACATGTTCAAAGTTGGATATTCACTAAAAAGAAAAATCAAAAGAAGTTGCTAAGAGAAAAGCAACTGGAGAACAGCGGTAAAGAAATGCCATGCTGCAGATTTTAGATTGGGTAGATAAGGATCAAAAACCTGTTGGTATTCAGAATCTGTGGTAGGAACAGGGAGGCCACTTAAGGGAGTTGCATATGTGTAGGTAACACGATGCATGAACCTGAAGGATTGGCTGCAACAGAAATGGCAAAGTTCAGGGAAGTGCATGTGGCTCAAATGATTGAGATCCCGCCTACCACATGGGAAGTTCCAGGTTCAGTTCCCGATGCCTACTAGAGAAGATGAACAAGACAGCGATCTGACATGATGGGCAGGCGCAGCGAGCCGATGCAACAAGAGACACCAGGAAAACATGAGAGACACAGCAAAGTAGGGAGCAGAGGTGGCGCAAGTGATTAGGCACCTCCCTCCCACATCAGAGGTCTCGGGTTCGGCTCCTGGTGCCTCCTAAAAAGAAGACCAGCACACAACAAACAGACACAGCAAATGCAAACAAGGGGGTGGGGAGAAATAAATAAATAAAAAATCTTAAAAAAAAAAAAAAAAAAGAAAGAAAGAAATGGCAAAGTTCAATAGTGGAGATGTTATAAAGGGATATGAAGAAATATGTGTCCTCTAAAGTACACTACCAAATTAGGTCTTCTGATGAAATTACCATCCACAGAACTATACAATTCATAATGATCTGGCAGCATGGACAAATGTGGGGCAATCTTAAGTTTTTGTTAACTTGCAAATTGTTCTGGTAGCAAAGCCGTGTTGACTTTTTTTTACCGAAATTGAGAATTGCTTTGACTTAATAAAAAGACTTTTGAAATCATTCTTATGAAAATGTTAAATTTATGAGATTTAATATCTTAAGGCATTGGGAAACGGATGTGGCTCAAGAGGTTCGGCGTCCGTCTACCATATGGAGAGACCGGGGTTCGATCCCCGGTACCTCCCGGTAAAAAAAATAAATAAATAAATAAAAATAATAAGAATAAATATCTTAAGGCATAGATGAATAAACAATGCATTCTACATTAAAAAAGTGGACAAAAGGTTTGGAAAGCCAGTTCAAAGAAGTTATATGGACAGCAAACAAGGACATGAAAATATTCTCAACACTATTAGCCATTAGGGAAATGTATATTAAAACCACAATGAGGTAACACTATACATCTATTAGAATGGAGAAAAAAACTGACAATACTGTGCTGGTAAGGATGTGGACCAACTAGAACTCTCACATAGTGCTTGTGGGAATGCAAGATGGTACAGAAGCTTCGGAAAATGGTAGGCAGTTTCTTACAAAGTTAGACATACACTTACTATAGACTCAGCAAATCCCACCCTTGGCTGGAGAAATGGAATTGACAGAATAGTTAGGTGTCTGAACACCTTGAGATAAACCTAGACAACTGGCAAGGGGCTTGGGTTTGAATTGGTGATGAGTATATAGAACACAAAGCAAAAACACAAAGCAATTCTAAATTACAAGGAAATAAAAAGTTTTACAGGAAGTAAAAGTATTGATGGGTTACTAAACATTTAAGCATGGAAAATGATCTAATAATATAATGAAAAGTTGAAGAATGGGAAGATGTGTATATGCGGTAGGGGAGGAAGGATGGATAGAAAGCCCAAATCAATACTTAAAACTGAAAACTCAAGAAAGTAGCAAAGCAAGCATGTTATTTAGAGAAAAAGTGGAGGTTGGAACCACTGTTGATAAAACTATTTAACTCTTTAAACTTTGTGCATGTACAGCATTTTAAAAATCAATTATAAAAAATGAGACAAGGCTCCTGTTCTGAAAAAATTCACAGAAATAAGTACTAACAGAAGTAGGCTCAAAGCACTATTAGAACTTAGGTTGTTTAGGTGGGAGAAATGAAATCAATGCAGTAATATCTGACACATATCCTGCTTACTGTATGTCAGACCCAGAAAACAGAACAAAGCTAAACGGATTAGGAGAGGATTTACTGTCAGAACTACTGAGTCAATCATGCATCATCACTGAGCAAGCTGAGGGGCACACAAATTTAAATCATGGTCCCTGACCCTAGGAAACTCAGAATCTGGAAGTGGAGAATGACATCTACAAAGGTGACTGATTACAACCTAGGGCGGTGAGTGCAATCTACGATCAATCCTTATTCCGGTAGAACAGGCAGGAGGCCGGGCTCTTCATCAAAGTACTCACCTGCGCTTACGTAACACCGGGAGGGTAAACAAAGCCAACTCAGGATCCAGGATCCGTCCCGACTCTACCTCCCATTCCGGCCCTGACCAGGAATCAAATCCCCGTCTCGAACTAACCCCCTAACCTCTTTACTAAACTCACCGACTCGGCTGCCGCTTCCTGCTCGTCCACCGCCAGGGCCCACGAGTCGGTGGCCATGGTCCCAGGCGCCGGTGGGACCCACGCGCTGGCGGACTCGCTGGACTGCACGGCGCGATCGTGGGCTCCGGGGGATCGCGGCAAGCCTGGCTCCGGCCCGGTAGCGAGGGAAGTCATTCGCTACGGCACTGGAACGGGAAGCGGCGCGCCGCGGTGACGTCGGAGTCCGCGTCGACCCGGCCGCCTCTTGCCCCTTTAGGGCTGTCGCTTCCGTCTGCTTCAGGCCTCCACCCCTCACCCCTGCGCTGCTCAGGCTTTCTTATTAAACATCCACAACCGCGGCCTGAAGTAGTTATTTTAAAATGCCCCAACTCCTGTCAACTGTTTCTCCATCCAAAGACAAAATCACATTTCCGCCCAGTGCAGTGACATGCAAGACAAGACTGAATGTAGCAAAAGAGAAAACAACCATTACAGATAGTTACCAAAATGCATGTTGAAACAAGTAAATAGTGTTTTCGCTTTTCAGGCTGGTAATTTAAACGGTCTAAAAGTGTTGGGAATCAGACCTCTCAAATACTTTTTTTTTTTTTTTTTTTTTTAAGATTTTATTTATTTATTCATTTATGCCCCCCTTGCTGCTTGTGCTCGCTGGGTCAGCTAACCACACCGTGCGGGTGGGCTTGCCTTCACCAGGAGGCCCCGGGAATCCCGGGGCCTCCCATATGGTAAACGGGAGCCCTACTGATTGAGCCACAGCCGCTTCCCCTCAAATACCTTTTGGTAAGCACTCGTCACAGTTGCAAGAATTTAGCCTGAAAAAGTACTCCAGGAAGGCGCAAGGAAAAGTGTTCCGAGAAGAGGATAAGACACAAGAACGAGCAGTGGATATGTGGAACTGCACAGACACAGAGTTTGGGGGTAGGGGAGAGGGAAGGGTGATTGCCAAAAGAAAGGGATGAAGAGGGAGGCAGGCAGAACAGCTTAATGCCCAAAGGCTTGGCTTTTGGAGTGAACTGTGCCTACGTTAGAATCCCAGCTTTCCTACTTAAGGGCTGTGTGACTGCAAGAATTTTAAAAAAGGAAGAACTAGCTCAAGTTTTTAGAAGAGGTAAAATAAGAATTAAGTGTGATACTTGCTTTCCCCTAACTGAAATTAAACAAGCTTTTTCCCTTTTATTTACTCCATTAGAAAGAACCTGGACATTTTCCTGTAACATGAGAAAATAAATCCCAGCTTTTCTCACTTTGCCAATAGTCCACTTATAAGCCAATTTCAAGATAATAGTGGGGCTCTATGTGGAATTTTACCAGTAGGGTTTGAGTAAAAACGTTTTGAGAAGGGTAAAGCAGTTCCAGGGAATACATTACTTGTCATAATTACTTTTTTCTTCTACATCCTTAAGGGGAGTAATTTGGGAACTTTTTTGGACCCTGCAGATACATGAGGATGTGCCAAAAAATGGCAGACAGCCTGGGAGCCATGACCCACATCTCAGCCTACCACAAATGAGAAGCAACCCTGGGAATATTTTGCCAGAGAAATTACATTGTTTCACATGGCTAAAGGTGTTTAAGGAATTTTTTTTTTTTTTAAGTTTAATGAGGTTTAAAATTACATCCAAGATGCAGTACTGTATATAGCAGGCCCCATCTGTGCAAAATACAAAACGAAATAAACTCACATATATGCTTGCATATACAATAGAAAATGCTTAAGATACACAAAAAACTGGTAACAGTGCCAGCTCTGGTGAAGGGCTCTAAGAGATTGGGGTGGGAAAAAGACTTCCTTTTCCTTGCGTGCACTTCAATTTTTCTTCCATATGCATGCTTTCTTTTAAAAATTATGAATATTCGAGACCAACAAGGGACTAATATAACACATAGTAGACAGGTTCCCACGACAGGGCTTAAAAAATAAAACAAGAGTCAGTTGAAGACCTTTGTATACACAACCCAATATACAGCACTACCCTGAATTTGGTGCTTATCCTTCCCATACATACTTTTACCATGTGTTCTTTTTCTACACTAAAAAAAAAAAAACAAAAACACAAAAAACCCTAATAAAAATAAGCATTAAGATTCTTGACTCTCCTACGTCCAGCCCGAATATACCTGGACAGTGTGAGACTCCTGCTAAGAAGTCTGGTTTCCAAAGTGGGGTGTGGCGTGAGGAGTGTTAGGGGAATTATGAGCACCTGTATTCGAATTCAGCCTCCTGCATTACTTCCACGTGACCTTGAGCAGCCTCAGTTTCCTCTGAAATCGCGGTACGTACCCACCTCCACAGTTTGAGGATTCAATGAGATCGCAAAGTTAAGGCTTTTGGACCAGTGCCTGGCAAATGGCGAAGGCTCAATAAATATTAGCTATAATTATTATTCCTGTCCCTCTCCCCCAACTGGTCTGAACGAGGAAGATGCCTACAGGTGAAAAGAGGTTTTCTACCCTCAGGGATACTCACGTCGCCCACGGGCAGGGCGAGCGCAAACCCTCCCAGGGCACGGCCTCTAACGCGGCCTGTAGCCCCGGCCATCGCCGCTCAGCATGGCGGTTGCGCTCCACCAACGGCTGCTCGCCGCCGCGGCGGTGCCCGATCCTCATTGGCTAAGGCCTGGAAGTCGGTCCCGCCAGCCAATCAGCTGAGGGAACAGTACAGTCCTCGAGCATGCGCACTTGGGTACCTTGGGGCAAAAGACTAGCTCCGGCAGGGGGCGCCTTTGTGTATCTTTGTCGTCGTCTGCTGAAGTTTGGCTTTTATGCTAGACTTGGGGCTCCGTGACGAGTGGGCAAAGTATGCTTTCTTTAATTTTGATTCTCAGGGACCTACGCATAATATACATTTATTGGTGAATAAATGGATGAAGAATTCACATTCCCGGGGAGATAAAACTTTACTATTTGTATCTGAACAAACAGGTGCGGAGATTCACACGTTCTTGCTGCTCTTAAGTGTGAGCCCCCGACAGCAAGCATAGATACCACTTGGGAGCCTACTAGAACTAGACTCTCAGACCCTACCTCAGATTTCCAAAATCAGGATCTGCATTTTAAGAGTCCCCAGGTGATTCCTACAGCACTTAACAGTTTGTAAAGCACTACTGTAGGCAAGAAATGACAATATGCTCATGAAGATTTCCTTTGGAGGCTCTCAAAATAACTATTTATTCACCCCCATCGACCTGTTAGCAAATAAATAAGTATCCTAAACCCATTTTACAGATACTAAAAGTAGCTCAGGTGCCATGGGAGATCCAGGTGCCAGGACTACATCCTTTCTAAACGAAATAAAGGTTGTTGGGAGGATCATAAGCTTAGAACAGTGTTTCGAACTAGTGCAAAATGCTTATAATAGCGACCTGTCAGAGAGGGATGTATATGAGAGCTCTGTATGTTCTGCATGATTTTTCTGTAAACTTACAACAGCTCTTAAAAACAAACAAAAAAAAACCTTAGATCAGCACATGCTGCATATTAAGTGCTCAACAAATGTTGGGTATGATTATTATTGATGACTTGCTGTGAACTGGGAAGTTAATTCAAGCAATTTTATTTTTTACTGGTTTTTGAGCTTGACCTTCTATTTGTATAGGATGTTCTTTCACATTAAAAAAATATATATATTTTTTTCTTCGATGTCCATAACCCAGTTGTGACCAGCAGCAATGCCTGTGTATTTGGAAACGTCAGATAATGTAGATAATAATGTTGTGGTTTAAGAGCATGAGCTTTGGAGTTAAGCACACACGAGACAAATCCTGGCTCTGCAACTTACTTCCACTGTGACCTTTGGCAAAGCAGTTTCCTCATATGTTAAAACGGGATGTCAGTTTACCTGCCTCATAATAGTTTAAAAATCAAATTAAATAATTTATGTGAAATGTTTAACACAATGTCTTGTGTATAAACATTATTATTTTTCAAAGGCAAAGAGTGGACCAGCTGTCAATTCAATTGTCCAACAACTGTTACTTCCTCCACACTAAATACAAGGTCTTAGGTCTAGTGTACCCATGCGCACACTATGCCAATCTTTGAGGTCTTTTTGCACCTAAAACGAACAGGACTGGACCAAGAGCTGTGACCTCCACTAAATACATATCACCGCTTCCTCTCACTAACCACGTCAAGTATGAAGCCTCCCCACGTGGAAACCAAATGGCGGCCTCACCCAGCCTGCGTCCAAATCTACCACGTGACGCACCCTAGTCCCTTCTTTCCCAGCCATTGCATCAGCCGCTTTGCAGTCACCTCCCCTGAAGCCGACAAATAAGCTGATTCGTGCTCAGGTTGATTGGCACGTTTATTTATCAATAATATCTCGTGAGGTATGGCAGGGCGGGGCGCTTGCCAGCGGCGCCCTCTGATTGGACGGGGCGAGCGGGTTGCGGCCGGTTGCGGCTTGGGACCGGTGCTGCTGCGCTGCTGCGGGAGCAGGTACCGGCGGGCGCCTGGCGGTGGGCTCTGAGGGGCAGTTGGCGGGCCTCGGAGACGCCTGCGGCGTTGTGAGAGAGGCGGTGGCCGGGGGGGGGGGGGCCTCCGGGGGAGAGCGCGCGGCCGTGGCGGGCCCCGCGACGCCTCGGGAACCAGGCCTGGGCCGGAGCGCGAGCCGGCATCGCCGCCAGGTCTCCCGTGGCCTCTCCTCGGCCCCCTGGAGCCCTGGAGGTGGAGCGGCCTGGGGAGGCCTTGCTGAGGACGGAGACCTTGGGAGCATCACGGGGCCCCTGATATGGACCCAGAGCTGAGGTTTCATCTGCTGTTTTCACTCCCCTCAGGCGGGGGACGAGGGCAAGGGTGGTCAAGATGGGTGGACTCCTGCCGGGAGCCATTCTCTGTGTTTGAAAATTAGCCAAGTCACTGACTCCGCTCCAGGACCCCCTGGAAGAACTTTCCCTGCCCCGTCCTACTTCAAGCAGTCTGTATTTGCCCGTGTGCTGCCAAGTATGTGAGTTAATTCAGAGTTTACAATTAAAGCATTATTATGCCTAATGAGAAATCTTCGACAACCACTGTGCATCTCACATGCTGAGGGTATGCCGTAATGGTGACCAAAAAGCAGGTGTGGTGCCTACCGGGATGGCACAACCTGATGGGGGAGATGGACGTCAAACAAGCAAAGAAATGTGGAAATTGTGAAGGGTAGACGCCTGGGGTGCTGAGACAGTAAAATTGGGAACCTGATCTAGAAGGAAAAGGCTTCCTATAAGTTTCTTTGGTTTATTTACTTTTATCCATTTTTACCTCCCCTGTTTTTGCTGTTTTTGTGGCCATTTGTTGGGCAACTCTCTGTGTCTGTCTCATGCCCTCTTTTCTCATCCTTCTCGTCCTGTCTTCACCGGGATTCGAGCCTGAGAACCTGTGATGTGGGAGAGAGGAATCCTACCACCTGTGCCACCCTAGCTCCCTACATAAGTTTCTTTGGAACTGAGATGAAAAAGGAGAAATTAACTGGAAAAAGGGAAAGCAGTGCTTACCTGGCAAAAGAAAGAACATGTTGAAAGGTCCTGTGGCTGGAAGCTAAACCCAAAGACCAATGTGATAAAAGATACCCAAGGCCTTTATACCTACTGTTGGGAGGTGGAGTGAACTCCCTCCTTTGTGCTACCTCATACAGCCTTCCAGTATATTTATGTTGGATAAATGAATGGTAGTGGTAAAGGGGACACAGCTTTTAACAGTCCCAGCTTCCATAGGACCAAGAGTTAATATATTGGATGCTTTTATAGAATACTGTAGTTCTTTCTGTATATGACTTTTCCCATTGACCACTGAGACCCTGCCATTCATCTTGGTTCCCATCACATAATAGATACTGTGTTGAATGAATTAGAGGAAATTGACAATTCATGTGCCTTTTGGAATTTAACTACTGATTTACCTCGCGTAGCCTGTTTAGAGGAGAAACAGTGAACTCTGTAACAGGATGTTGCTGCTTAGCCTAAATTCATTGTGTTGCCTTTATTAAGAGCCGTGGTAAGAGATGAGGAAGAATGTGATGAGAACATTCTAAAAACCCTCGCCTTCACTCAGCATGAACACAAAGTCCCCATCTGTGGGATTTTAATCAGTTCTTTGGCTCTCCCAGCCACTGTTTCAACATTTTCTTTTTTTTTTTTTTTTAATTACTGGGAGGTCCTGGGGATCGAACCTGGGTCCCTCCATATGGGAGACGGACGCCCAACCAGTTGAGCCACATCCGACCCCTGTTTCAACATTTTCTATGCCCAAAGGGCTTTTGTTTGTGTAGTGAATTGATTGAATTGTGAATGAATCTGCTGAAATTGTGGTTGCATGTAAATCTGAGAGCCAGGGCCTCATGTTCACTTGTATGCACTGAATACATCTTTCTTTATTGTATCTTCCTCACAAAGAAGGAAGAAAATTTTGAGTTGAGTGACTTCAAGTAATTTTATCCATTCTGTTTCTTAAGTGCTTTCCAGTTTACAAATTGATTCTGAATACAGGAATGGCTTTTGAGCCTCCCAAAACCCAGGTGGATCAGGCAGGGAAGCTATTACTACTTTTTTTGCCAAAAAAAAGGAAACAAACTCAGGACAAAGTAACTAATTCAAAGTTAGAGTTGCATCTAGAATTCTAGGAACTTTTAGATAATGTGAATGAGATAATTTCTATTTCTCTAGATACCCAGTGCTGCATCACATTACAGTGCCAGCTCTGTGATTAGTAACCTCCACCAAAGCCTGTCCCTTCTCCTTTATCTCTTGGAGAAATTGTAAATATATGTGAAAGAGTTCTCTAACTGTAAATTTTGTTTTATTTCCCAATTTCCCTCTCTTCTGATCCCTTTTCTCTTTCACTCATTCAGCAAGCTCTCCCTCCTCAGTGTCACTACAACATCCTCATTCCCTAATAATCTAATGGCCAGGAAGGCAACAGTTTACCAGTTGTCTTTCTGGGGATGCTTAGGTAGAGGTAGGTACTATTCCTGCTACTTGCAGGTGCTCTTTGTACAGATAGGCCCTTCCCCAGGTCCACTGCTGCTGGCAGCAACCTAGTCAGGCCAAACCTAGTGTTTTAGTTTGCTAAATGCTGCCAAGGCAGTATATCAGAAATGGGTTGCCTTTTATAATGGGGATTTATTAACTTATAAGCTTACATTTCTGAGGCCATGAAAGTGTCCAAATCAAGACATCATCAGATGCTTTCTCCCTGAGCTGCAGCTGTGGGTAATCAGGCACTTGGTGGTATCTGCTGATCTCTGCCTCCTCCTGCCTTCTCTGGGCAAGCAGCTTCTGGCTGCTCCTTCTGTGGCTTTTTCTCTTCTTCTTTTTTTTTTTCATTTTATTTATTTATTTATTTTTTTTATCGGGCGGTTCCGGGGATCGAACCCGGGTCCCTCCATATGGGAGACAGACGCCCAACCATTTGAGCTACATCCGTCCCCCTTTTTTCTCTTCTTGATTTCAGCTTCTTGCTCTCGTGGCTTTCTCTCTCAGCTTCTTTGGGTTCCTCTCTGAACTCCTAGGTCTTTTTTCTCTGTGTGTTTCTCCGTTTATAAAGGACTCCAGTAAGAGAATTAAGACCCACCCTGGGTCATGCCTTGTCGAAGTAATCTAATCAGAGACCCTTAACTGAAGTAATTTAATCAAAGGTTCTACCTACAATAGGTTCTACCCACAGGAATGAATGAATTTAGTAACATAATTTTCTTGGGTCCACAAAAGACTCAGACTACCATACCTAGAGACCCTGGCTCTGGGGATAATGGGACTTTGCTTAGTTCTAGTCATGTTGATTACCACAGAGCTAGAAGGTCTTTAGAGATCATTTGGTATGGTCTCGCCTTGTGGAGGTGATGAAATGGGCTCTAAAGGAATGAAGTGACTTCATCAAGGACTTGGAGCTAGGACTAGAACTCAGGTCTTCAGAGCCTCCCCCTCTATTCCAGTGGGCTTTGCTGGGCTGTAAAGACTGTGAGGGCCTTATCGCCAGTTCCTCATTCCTGGCCTAAGGCCTGGCATAGAGTGGATGCTCCATCCTGTTTGTTGAACAAATGAGTGAATGAATACATGAAGAAACCATTTCCTACCCTCCTTGGTGTGTTGGTGTATTGAACTACTCTTACCTACTTCTGAAGTTGGTATGGAAATGAAGAACCCATGGAGTGCTGTCTGCTGGTGCAGCAGGTTTGCTTTGGTAATGATTTTAGCCTTGAATGTTGCAACATAGAGGTTTTAGGGTTAAACAGCTTTTCCATGTCCTGCTTTTCCTTGGCTTGAGAAGAGTCTTATGTAATTAATGCCTTCTTATCTCTTAGTTGCAATTCCCGTTAATTTGACTTCATTTCTTTTTTTGGTTAGTTCTGTGGGTGGATTTCAGGATGGACTTGACCCTATCAGCAAGTGAAATCCGGCAGCGATTTATAGATTTCTTCAAGAGAAACAAGCACACTTATGTTCACTCATCTGCCACCATCCCATTGGATGATCCCACTTTGCTCTTTGCCAATGCAGGCATGAACCAGGTAAGGGATTTTCCTTTTTTTTTTTTTTTTTTTTTTTGACAATTTGTTCATATAGGAGACAGCAGAGCAGCGATAAAAGCACAGGCCCTAGAGTCAGACAGAATCCCATTCTGTCACTTAGGTGATCTTGGGAAAATTAAACCTCAATTTCTTCATCTATGAAATGAGGAATAACAATAGTACCTGCCTTTAGGTTGTAGTGAAGAGTAAAAAGGGTAATTTTTGCACACTATTTGGCACACTGAAACATTAGTTATATTAATATTTTATTTAGATAGTAACTAAGTTAAATATTAATAACTAATCAATATATTATTAATAATTAAACTTCTTTAATATTTATTATTGTTATTGATAATATAATTAAATGCTATTAAGTAGTTAAAATAAGTCTTAATTATTAGGATAAGAAACCCTGATACCCATGGAGAGGGCTTCATTGCCTCTCAAGAAAAATACAGCCTGCTGTCTAGTCTGTGGTTATGTGGTTGCTTCTTTCCGAAGCTGTGTTTACTTAGAATCAGAGGCTTGATTAATTTTGCCAACTCTGGAAAGACTTGTTAACTCAGCTATTGTGATTCTTCATCTTTTCATTCTTGTTTTTTTCTTTATAAACTATGTTGATTCTTCAGTATTCTTTCAGAGCTTTGCTTTCACTCCCATTCTAGGGAATGCCCAGTTTTAAAATTTTTTTTTTTTTTAACTCTTTCTTAAAGCTACTGTCACCAATGCCAGGCTAGATCCACTGCTGAAGGAATGGTAGTTGCTAGTAGGATTTGTGTTTAGAGCAGTTGTATAAAAGATACTTGAAGATTTTATTGTTAGAGAAATGAATTCTCATGAAATATTGGGAGCATCACAAATTTATAAAAGGAGTTAAACATCACACCTATGACTGAAAAATATTTACCTGACCGATCCTTGACTGGAAGTGGATTCATGTTAGAGAGTACTCTGAGGGCTTTCCTGTGCTGGTTTTCTTGGTGCACTGCTGAGCCTGGTGGATCAGCCCACCCTTAGGATGTTGCGGTGGAAGTCCTTAGGACTCCCTCTCTCTGGGATAAGTTGACAGTTTCTTTTCCCTGAGGTCTCTTTTACGGCATGGAAAGAAAGAGGCAGTGGGAACATTTTTCTGCCTCCCATGGCATTAACTATTATGTTATAAAAAATGTGCTCAGGGGAGGCGGCTGTGGCTCAATCAATAGGGCTCCCGTTTGCCATATGGGAGGCCCCGGGTTCTGTTCCCGAGGCCTCCTGGTGGGGGCAGGCCCGCCCACACGGCGTGGTTGGCTGACCCGGCGAGCACAGGCAGCAGGGGGGGGGAGAAATGAATAAATAAATAAAATCTTAAAAAAAAAAAAAAAAGAAATGTGCTCAGTTATATGTGTGAGTCCTATGCATACTACCTGGAATTGGGGGCAGGTATTTTAGGTGAACTCTTTCAAAGAGATGAATTTTTTTTAGAACACAGGAAAGACATACAGGAACACATTCAGGCATACTTGGACATGGCACAGGCTTTGCCTTCTCCCACAGGAGCTGATGCTGTGTTTACTAGAAGAACCATGAGAGTCCAATGTTTGTAAACATTCTTAATTCTAGGAGCTCTTAGCATGCATGCACTTAACTATGTGCCAGGCACTGTTCTATCTTTTACATATATTATGCACTTTACTACATGGAATCCTCATTCTTTTATCATCCCTCCTGTACAGATGAGGAAGTTGAGACACTGAAAGCTCAGTTCAGTTGCTGAAGCTAGTAAATGCTGGAGCATGTACTGGAAGCCAAGCAGTTACGTTCTTTAGCCTTTATGCTATATTGCCTTTTACTCAAAAACATCTTGACATAATTATTATAATATTTTTACAATTCAAAGTAGTACTTACTAGTTGCCTGTTCTTTTCCAGGTACTGTGCTAGGTGCTGGACATACGAGATACGTAAGATAGCTTTTGCTTTCAAAAAGTTCATGATCTAGTGAAGGGTTATCTAATTGAGCTTTCTGTGATGAAAGAAATGTTCTTTGTCTGCTCTGCCAATATGTAGCCACTAGCCATATGTGATTATTGAGCACTAGAAATGTGGCTAATATGACTGAGGAACTGAAGTTTTAATTTAATTTTTTTTTTAAGATTTATTTATTTCTCCTCACCCCCTTGTTGTTTGCGCTTGCTGTGTCTGTTAGTTGTGTGCTCGTCTTTTTTTTTTTTTTTTTTTTTTTTTTTTTTAAGGAGGCACCAGGAACTAAACCTGGGATCTCCCATGTGGGAGGGAGGTATCTAATCGCTTGAGCCACCTCCACTCCCTGCTTTTCTTGTGTGTCTCATTATGTTTTCCTCCTTGTGTCTCTTGTTGCATCATCTTGTTGTGTCAGCTTGCCCTTCCAGCCTGGTGCATCAGCTTGCTGTCTTGCTTGTCATCTTTAGGAGGCACAGGGAACTGAACCTGGGAGCTCCCATGTGGTAGGCAGGAGCTCAATTGCTTGAGCCACGTCTGCTTCCCTAAGTTTATTTAATTTTAATTAATTTTAATTTAAATAGTCACAAGTGACTACTGGTTACTGAATTGGACCACACAGGTCTAGTGGGAAGGATAAGGCAAAATTATACAAAGAACAGTGACACAGCAAAGTATAACTCAATAAGTCCCCATAGTGAGGTAAGACCATCTCCCTACACATCCAGTCAGTCACCAAGTTGTGCTGATTTCACTTCTTTAATATGTCTCAAAGTTGTTGTTTTTTTCCCTCATCATCTTTACTACTAAGGGAGTACATCAGTTTTTTTTTTGTTTGTTTGTTTTTTAAGATTTTATTTATTTATTTATTTATCCCCCCCTTGCTGCTTGTGCTCGCTGGGTCAGCTAACCACGCCGTGCGGGCGGGCTTGCCTTCACCAGGAGGCCCCGGGAACCGAACCCGGGGCCTCCCATATGGTAAACGGGAGCCCTACTGATTGAGCCACAGCCGCTTCCCTACATCAGTTTTTAGAATAAGTATTTTCAGAAAGATGATGCGACCTCTGAGCATCAGAGACTTGTGAGGAAGCACAGGTTTGGCTGTATCAGTCTTTGGCCATTATCTCCGATTCGGCAGGCCTTTCCCTTGCGCAGATGGTGTCATTGGCAGTGCTGTGAAGTGTTAGGGAGCTAGGGCCAGGAAGGAGCTGCTCCAAAATAGGCTGCCTCTGCTTTGGCCCCATAGGGCCACTGCTTCTAAGTTTCTGTATTCCAGGGTCATTAAATCAGGAACTGAACAGTTTGTGTGTGGTCTCTTCCTGCCAACAAGTAACCACCTGCAACTCTTTAAAAGTGGAAATATGGGAAGCGGATGTGGCTCAATCGATAGGGCTCCCGTTTTTACCATATGGGAGGCCCCAGGTTCAATTCTCGTGGGCCTCCTGGTGAAGGCAAGACAGCCCGCGCGGCGCAGTGAGCTGACACAGCAGGACGACCCAACAAAGGGAGACAAGCAGACACAGAAAAACACACAGCAAATGGACACAGCGAGCACAAGCAGCAAGGGGGGGATAAATAAATAAATAAAAATCTTTAAAAAAAAAAAAATAAATAAATAAAAGTGGAAATATGGCCCCTCTTTTTTTTTAGTTTAAACCCATCTTCCTGAACACCATTGACCCATCTCATCCTATGGCAAAGCTGAGAAGAGCTGCCAATACTCAAAAATGCATCCGGGCTGGGGGCAAACACAATGACTTGGACGATGTGGGCAAGGATGTCTATCATCACACCTTCTTTGAGATGTTGGGCTCCTGGTCTTTTGGAGATTACTTTAAGGTAAGCTCATAGCAGAACTGTTGAAGTTTTGAGCAAAATGGTCATTGTCATTGAGGGAAACAGGTTCTACTTTTATTTGTTTTATAATATGAAAGATCAGATCATTAACTAGGAGATTCAGGAGTGAAGGGCATTTATCAGTTTTAAGACTTCTTGGAAGTAGTAACTATAATTTGATGATTTCCGTTTACATTTGGGTGTCTTGAATTTGGTTGAATTTATAGTGCAGATATTGTAATTTTATGTCTATGCTACTGGGATCCAGACTTTTTATACTCTTTTGTGAAAGATTTTGGTTTGGCCATGTTTCACATCTTTCCTTTTGTCTTTTTTGTAGGAATTGGCATGTAAGATGGCTCTGGAACTTCTCACCCAAGAGTTTGGCATTCCAGTGGAAAGACTTTATGTTACTTACTTTGGTGGGGATGAAGCAGCTGGTTTAGAACCAGATCTGGAATGCAAACAGATCTGGCAGAATTTGGGGTAAGAATGTACCTTTCTTCTTGAGAGTATGGAGGACAAAAATGATTGCTAAACTCAGTGCCAAGATGGAGTCTTATGATTTGAAGTACATTGCCATTTCCTACGTTTAGGTGTGCATTTTGAGACCAAGGTGGTAGTGACTTGGGATAATTATCATTTGGTGCATTCATTGCTTTTTAGTACTCTTGATTATTTTTTATGTCCTTTTTTTTTTTTTATTATTTTGAAAATAACACATTATGTTGTAAAGCATTCAGATTACATGGAAACATAGAAAATAGGAAGTAAAAGGTCCCTAAAATCAGTTAGGCTATATGCCAGGTATAGTCTTAGAGGCCTTTTTAAATATTTCTGTAGCCCTTGTGAATGTGCATATACTTCAACAGAATGGGATTCTTCAGATGAAACAGTTTATTTTTTGTGAAGTTGTAATGGTGTCAGACAGGATTGGAAAAAGGAAATGTTTTTAAACATAATATACTTATAAAGTATAAATAGCATAAAAGATAACATAAAAAGTGAGCTATATGTGGTCTGTGCTTCAAACTTAATAAAATCCGTGAAGTCCTGCAGATAAGGGGAATCTGAATGCTAGTCAGTGTACCCCTAGACACAGTGGGGATGCCCAGGATGTCTTTGTCTCGTTTTCTCGTTTTTACTCTTTAAATCTTTTTTTTTTTTTTTTTTTTTTAAGATTTTATTTATTTATTCATTTATCCCCCCCTTGCTGCTTGTGCTCGCTGGGTCAGCTGACCATGCCGCGCGGGCAGGCTTGCCTTCACCAGGAGGCCCCGGGAACCGAACCTGGGGCCTCCCATATGGTAAACGGGAGCCCTACTGATTGAGCCACAGCCGCTTCCCTAAATGTTTTAATCTCATTAAATTATTTCTGGTATCCTTTGAAGGTAAAATACGACTAAATTGTGGTCTAGAGCAAAGACTTTAAATTAGCAGCCTTTTTAATATTTATACTGTTATATAAATATAATCATTTAAAAAGATGAACATTTGCAAAGAAAATATTTGCTTAAATTCTGGTCATAAACATTTTCATTTCTATGTTTTTCTTTCTAGGCTTTATCTGTATCTTTGCATACTTCTATTTAGTTATGATCATAGCATACACATATTTTACATTCCATTGTGGACACTCTTGAGAAGAATCATGTTCTGCACTTTAGCAGGACTTGTATGTAGGATTAATGTTAATGATTGCCAAAGAGTGGGACTTCTTTTTAGAATTTCGTTAAGATGATCTTTTGTGGTGGATACGAGACTGAGCAGAATCCTTGTCAATGGCTGTAACTGGGCTTACCTTCTCCACTCTGTGCTTCCTCTGTGCAGCCTGGATTACACCAGAATCCTCCCTGGCAACATGAAGGATAACTTCTGGGAGATGGGTGACACAGGCCCATGTGGTCCCTGCAGCGAGATCCACTATGACCGGATTGGTGGTCGGGATGCCGCCCACCTCGTCAACCAGGATGACCCCAATGTGCTGGAGATCTGGAATCTGGTGTTCATCCAGTATAACAGGTAGCCTTGGGGTCCTGCTCCATTCCTGCCAAGAGCAATACTTTCCTTTGAACTGAGTAGAGATAGTGGAACTCAGAGATGCCAGGTTGTCCTCTCATCTGAAGGCCCTCTTCTAATCCTGCTTTCTGGGGATAGGTAGAGCAGTGCTGAAGTAGGCACTTGAAGGCATCATGGAATCTGATGGCTCATTTCTATTTATTTATTTATTTTTTTTTTTATTTTTTATTTTTTTTACCAGGAGGTCCCGGGGATCGAACCCGGGTCCCTCCATATGGCAGACGGACGCCCAACCAGTTGAGCTACATCCGACCCCCTCTATTTATTTTTTTAAGATTTATTTCATTTATTTCTCCCCGCCCCCTTTTTGTTTGCACTTCCTGTGTCTGTTCATCTTCCTTGTTTCTTGAAGAGGCACCGGGAACTGAACCCAGAATCTCCAATGTGAGAGGGAGGCACCTACTTGCTTTAGTCACTGCCATTCCCTGCTTTGCTGTGTCACTCATATTTTTCTTCTTGTGTCTCGTGTCAGCTTGCTGTGCCTGCCCATTGTGCCAGCTCACTGTCGTCTTTAGGAGACACTGGGAACTGAACCAGGGACCTTCCATGTGGTAGGCAGGAGCCCAATCGCTTGAGCCACATCTGCTTCCTGGCTCATTTCTTTAAATGTTACTTCTTAGGTTTTCCCTCTGATCTCTGGGACAGAGCTGGACCTGTTCTTTTATAAAGAATAGTCACGGGGAGTGGATGTGGTTCGTGTGGTTGAATGCCTGCCTCCCACATGGGAGGTCCCGGGTTCAGTTCCCAGTACTCCTAATAAAACAAAAACAAAAAACCAACTCAGGGGAGTTGATGTGGCTCAGTGGTTGAGCGCTGGCTTCCAGCATACGAGGTCTCAGGTTCAATCCCTTCCCCGATATCTCAAAAAAAAAAAAAAAATAGTAGTAGTCTTATCCCACATTAAACCTGCTTGAGGCCTGCACCTGTAATGTCATTCTTGCTGTAATTTGTACTGCTCTTTTTGAGCTGATTTCCTTGAAGCTTGCCTCACCCTGCCACCATTTCCCCTCATCCCATCAAACCAGGCAGAGGCAAATGACAAATAGTCACAGCCTGCAAACTATTTAATTAGTTTTATCCAGTAGGGACTGGAGAAGTAGAAAGCTCAAGTCCGTGTCTTAGCTTGATCTTTTTCTCTGGATCATGCAGGGAAGCTGATGGCATTCTGAAACCTCTTCCCAAGAAAAGCATTGACACAGGAATGGGCCTGGAGCGACTGGTGTCTGTGCTGCAGAATAAGATGTCCAACTATGACACCGACCTTTTTGTCCCTTACTTTGAAGCCATTCAGAAGGTACTGGTCCTCTTGCAAACAATGCAAATCTCTATTGAGGTTTCCAGGCTGTGGACTCCAGCACTGTTGTCAAAGACAAAATAACACTATGCTTTCCCAACTAAGGTACCTGCCCTTATCTGCCTCTTTCATTGGCAATAACATGAGGCTCTAGGCACAAGATACTGTAATGTGTGGAGTGCAAGGGGACTGGCTGGAGCTCTTTACTGCCACTACTGTCACCTTTCTCGGGGTTATAGAATCTGGCAAGAGTGTAATCCTTTTTGTGAATCCTCCTTCAATCCTCTAGGAACCTCCTAGGCAATGTAGGGCCAGAAGGGCTGCTTCTGATGGGCTGCCTCCTGGTTTTTATCTATAGGGCACAGGTGCCCGGCCGTATACTGGAAAAGTTGGTGCTGACGATGCTGATGGGATTGACATGGCCTACCGGGTACTGGCCGACCATGCTCGAACTATCACCGTGGCACTGGCTGATGGTGGGAGACCTGACAATACAGGGCGAGGGTATGTTACACGCTTCAGCAGTGTTAGGGCTGACAGCATACTTTTTTGACTCTGGAACTTACAGTCTTTCTTTATTATTTTATTTTTTAGGTAGTTGGAGGGATTCCTTTTTTTTAAATAGGGATAAATGGAGTTTCAGCTCACATTAAAGAGTAGCTACTGTATTAAATCTTTGCTACTTAAGAACAAGAGCATAAGACTGTATTTATGGTTGTCGGATATGCTCTTGGTAGGGAGGGAGGATCTGGGCTGTTAGCGATTAGCCCCAGGAAACTCTGTTACTGACAGGCAGGGCCTGGAATCACGAGTATCAGGTATACCACCTGTTCAGTACTTCTTGCCTTCTTTTCTGCATCAGCAGAATGTGGAAGGAAAAAAAAACAGGGTTTACCTAAGGTCATCCTTGTTGCACATTTGTGGTTACCAAGTTTTATGCTGGAATTAATGCTACTGACTTTGTGAAATGCCAAAAGAAGCAAGCTTAGGATAAAAGAAAGTCTCTGAGAGAGAAAAGATCAGTCGTGTTGCTTTGGGAATCCTTTCAAAGTACCCAGTACAGAACATTTAGCTGGGAATGCTGTGTAGCAGGGGACTAAGTTCTGCTCTTACAGGTATGTGCTGAGACGGATCCTTCGCCGGGCTGTTCGATACTCTCATGAGAAACTCAATGCCAACAGAGGTTTCTTTGCTACATTAGTAGATGTTGTCGTCCAGTCCCTGGTAGGTACACTTCCCTGCTTACCTCTTTTATGCTAAAGCAAATACTTTAAGAGGGAAAGATAGGGTGGACATAGCATACTGTTCATGTGAATCTTTTAAGAGGGATCATGTAATAGTCAGTCTCTGGCTTCACCTTGTTCCCCTTTGTCAGGGAGATGCATTTCCCGAGCTTAAGAAGGACCCAGATATGGTAAAGGACATCATTAATGAAGAAGAAGTGCAATTTCTCAAGACTCTCAGCAGAGGACGTCGCATCCTGGACAGGAAAATTCAGAGCCTGGGAGACAGCAAGACCATTCCCGGTAAGGACCAATTAGTTCCTTTCTCCATCCAGGCAGTTTTTCATCTTTCTGGGAAAGGCAAGCCCTTTTTGACAAATGGACAGTGGAGTCCAGTGTCTCCCAAGGCTGGTCTTAGCTTGGTTAACACTGCTTTCTGTGTGAAATGGAATTTATAGACAAACTATGAAAATTATACATCATCGTGGTTAAGTATTACAATACCAAGGTATATGAAACAATGAAAATCCCCTTTCTCAAACTTGCTTCCCAGAGGTAACAAGTCTTAAGAGTTTGGCATAGGGAGGCGGCTGTGGCTCAATCAGTAGGGCTCCCGTTTACCATATGGGAGGCCCCGGGTTCGGTTCCCGGGGCCTCCTGGTGAAGGCAAGCCCACCCGCACGGCGTGGTTAGCTGACCCAGCGAGCACAAGCAGCAAGGGGGGGATAAATAAATAAAAAAAAAAAATTTTAAAAAAAAAAAAAAAAAAAAAAAGAGTTTGGCATAATAACTGTTAGAGATTTTTTCTATTCACATACAAATATATGTGTATCTGTGTATATATTTTTCAAGCAGAAATGAGAACATGGGGGAAGCGGCTGTGGCTCAATCAGTAGGGCTCCCGTTTACCATATGGGAGGCCCCGGGTTCGGTTCCCAGGGCCTCCTGGTGAAGGCGGGCCCGCCCGCACGGCGTGGTTGGCTGACCCAGTGAGCACGGGCAGCAAAGAGGGGATGAATAAATAAATAAAATCTTAAAAAAAAAAAAAAAAAAAAAGAAATGAGAACATGTGGTAATACTACTTGCAACTTGCTTTATTTTCACCAGAAGAGAAAATTAATCCCAAAAGATTTTTTAATACTTTTTTTTTGAGGTGCCGGGCCAGGGGTTGAACCTGGTACCTCTTATGTGGGAAGCCTGTACTCAACCACTGAGCCACATCAGCTCTACTGCATTGGTTTTTTTGTTTGTTTGCTTGTTGTTTTTGTTTTTGTTTTTAGGAGACACCAGGGCCCGAACCCAGAACCTCCCATATGGGAAGCAGGCACTCAATGGCTTAAGCCACATCCGTTCCCTTCTTTCTTTAATCCTTGTTGTCACTCCCAGCATCCTCCTGGAAAAGAAGGGACTATTAACATTCATTCTGACACAACTCCTTTGTGCCGTGCAGGTGACACTGCATGGCTCCTCTATGACACATATGGCTTCCCAGTGGATCTCACTGGCTTGATTGCTGAAGAGAAGGGCCTGGTGGTAGATATGGATGGCTTTGAAGAGGAGAGGAAACTGGCCCAGGTAAAGAACTGAGGAAGTGAGGAGGAAACCCAGTGCCTACCAAGGCAGAACTTGGTTGCAAAGCAAGCAAAGTTTTCTTCCATTTAAAGGCTTTGAAATTTCTGTTTCTTTCTAGACCAGTGATTCTCAACTGGGGATGATTTTACACATACCCAGGGGATGTTTGGCAATTTCTGGAGACATTTTGGTTGTCACAACTGGCAGAGGGTGTGCTACTGACATCTGGTGGGTAGAAGCTAGGGATAGTGCTCAACAGTCAATGCCCAAGGCACAGGACAGCCCCTGACAGCAAAGAATTATCCGGTTCAAAATGTCAGTAGTGCCTAGGTTGAGAAACCTGCTTTAGAGTTTTACATTGGGCTTATCTTGTCCATTTTGAATTCTTCAGAGTTCTTTTTACTTTAGGGTAACTTACGCCTTTTCTCTTGCAGCTGAAATCACAGGGCAAGGGAGCTGGAGGAGAAGACCTCATTATGCTAGATATTTATGCTATTGAAGAGCTCCGGGCAAAGGGTCTGCAGGCAACAGATGATTCCCCAAAATATAATTACTCTTCGGACTCCAGTGGTAGCTATGGTTCGTTACTATGCTCCTTTTGCCCTCTGATCTTTCTGGGTCTGATCTTGAGGGGATTTTTTGAGGGCATGGGAGGAGGGTTCTTTTGAGAAACGAGCCTAAAGAATAGGTATCCAGTATATCTATGATAACCTCTCCTGCTGTGCTATGTAGTCATTCTGTGTACTTTTATACTGACAGAGATACTTACATGTTACAGGAAGTTGCAAAAAAAATTTATAGGAATGTCCCTGTACCCTTCACCCAGGTTTCCCCAACTGTAACATCTTTAACATCTTGCATTATTATAGTACAATAAAGTTAAAAAGAAACAAAAGAAATAGTAGGGTTTTTTGTTTTGTTTTGTTTTGTTTTTGCTAGAGCAAAAAAAAAAATATTATTTTTAAATCTAGCCAAGCAAACCTACAAAATGAATATATATTCTTTGTGAATTTTTGTGAATTGAACTTGGAGTAGGGACTTTTATTGTTACCCTTAAAGATCTGCTAATCACCTTCACCAAGTTTCTCCTTATTAGCTCAGATTTAGGGTGACAAACTGTCCTAGTTTTTAGCACTGAAAGTCCTGTCTCCCAGGAAACCCTTCAGTTCCAGGTAAACCAAGACAGTGGGTCACCCTACTGAGTGTTGTATTCTTGGATGGAAAATCAGTGTCCTAAGCCTTTTCATGAGTCTAATGGGCTTGCTTCCAAAATAAAGTTAGAAAATTAGGACCTAAGGAGAGTTTGAGAAATAGAATCCAGCAAAAAACCTTCTAAGAATGTGAGAACAAAGTCATTGACCCTGTTTTCCCTCTTCTGTGCATCTTGCATCGAGCAGTGTTTGAGAATGCAGTGGCTACAGTGGTGGCTCTGCGCAGGGATAAGATGTTTGTGGAAGAAGTGTCCACAGGCCAGGAGTGTGGAGTGGTGCTGGACAAGACCTGTTTTTATGCCGAGCAAGGAGGGCAGATCTATGATGAAGGCTACCTGGTGAAGGTTGATGACAGCAGTGAAGATGTGAGCCAACCATTTGTCCTTGTTAGCCAAGGAAGGGGTGTGGGGGTGGATCATCTAACAAAGGGCCAGGCCTGGACTGGGGTAGCTTTTATTGCTCCTCAACAATGTGAGATTTAGGGAGCAGACATGACATCTTTGGGTAGGGTTCCATGGTCGGTATTTCTGAAGACAAGGGGGGTGGCTGCTACTTGGACCGTATTGCTTTCATGGCCATAGGTACCTTGTAGGAAGATCCTTGGTTCCTTTGTGCTTTTCTCACAAAAAAGGAGAGGCAGCTCCCTGAAGGGCAGGCATGTTGTAGAAAACTCAACCTCTAGCTCTGCCACCACTGAATTTGTGATCTTAGATAAGCTACTTAGTCTCCTTGGGTCTCTGATTTTCTTACAATGGCTTTCAGATTTTCTCAGACTCTTTGATGGTTGTGTATGTATGTGTGTGTATACATATATGTTATATATAAAAGGTATATATATGTATGTAGTGGTGTGAGTGTAATCGTATAAATGTATACACATAACACCCCATTAAGGAGAGTCTTAGAGAACTTGAATACGTTTTTGTCTGTATATTGTGTGTGTGTGTGTATATATTTATCTTATCTTCCTTGATCCCTCTTAGAAAACTGAGTTTACAGTGAAGAATGCTCAGGTGCGAGGAGGATATGTGCTACACATAGGAACGATCTATGGCAACCTGAAAGTGGGGGATCAGGTCCGGCTGTTTATTGATGAGGTGAGTTGCATTATGCTGGTCAGCACTGGACCTGACTAGTAATCATTTACTTCTTTGGGTTTAAATTGGGTCACCATTGTTGTTACTCCTAAATGAAATTATGAGGAGAATGCAGTAGTAAATTTTGGTGCATTTGGATTTTTGGGTGTGTAACCAAGAGTTAAATCTATATGTTCCCAAGTCAGATCACAGTGATTTCAGTAGAGATCTCATAGACTTGTTTTCATGAATTGTCTTTCTCTGGGTTAATCTCAGGAGCCAAGGATCCTGTATTAGGTAAGAAATAGGTTCTGTTGCATGCTGCAGAGGTCCAAAGTAACAGTATCTTAAAACAAGAAATGTATTTCTCACCTAAAAGTCCAAGCTGATACAGAGGCTCTGTCCCATAAAGTCACAGGGCCCAGTTTTTCTGATTGTTGCTCCACTGTCATTCCTGGGGTGTTGCTCTCGTCTTCATGATCTAAGAAGATAGCTGTCAGATCCATTTTCTAAACCAGCGGTTTACAAACCTGTTTTGTAAAGGGCCACATAGTAAATAGTTTGGCTTCATGGACCATATGGTCTCTCTCACAGCTATTCAACTCTGCTGCTGTAGCATGAAAGTAGCCATAGACAATGTATAAAACAAAGGGGTGTGACTGTTCTAATAGAACTTTATGAGACAGTGGGCTAGATTTTAGGCAATGGACAAAGGGAAGGGGAGGGCATGCCACTTCCCTTTATGGATGTATGCATCACGTCTGCTCACAACTCATTCACCAGAACTTAGTCACGTAGCCACACTAGCCACACTTAGCTGCAAGGGAAGCTGGAGAATGTAGCCTTTATTCTGGGCAGTCATGTGTCCAACTAAAAATTCTAGTATTTGGAATGAAGGGGAAAACTGGTATTGGGGAATGACCAGCAGTCTGTTACAGTCCTCTTCACCAGCCAGCTCTACCCTTTACAGCCTCGACGGAGACCTGTCATGAGCAACCACACAGCTACCCACATTCTGAACTTTGCCCTGCGCTCGGTGCTTGGGGAAGCTGACCAAAGAGGCTCGCTGGTTGCTCCTGACCGCCTTCGGTTTGACTTCACTGCTAAGGGAGCCATGTCTACCCAACAGATCAAGAAGGCAGAAGAGATTGCTAATGAGATGATTGAGGCAGCCAAGGTGGGTTGGCTGAAGTCTAAGCTTTTCAGACCATGAACCTCACTCCTAACACCATCACTTTCTATCCCCTTGCCTCAACAGTCCAAATGCTCTCACTCAGCTGAACCATATTTTGTCCTGTGCATAGATTTGCTTAAAGCTGGGTAGGGGACAATGGGTGGTGTTCAGTAGAGGGACCTTTGGCAGGAGAGGGAGGGAGGTCTTTACTCCACCCCCTCCTTACGACAAGCAGAGCTCTTCTAGTTGTGTTTATTACATGTAGTGCATCTACGTAACAAAATGTTTGGAAAATCCTATCATGGTCCCCTTGACTTTATACATGGTGCATTATTTCAGGAGGCTCAGGGCATGATTGGCAGAGCTAGGATTAGAAACCCAGAGTAATGCCTGCAAGAACACACACTCCCTACCTCTTCCTACTGGACCCCCAGAGAAAACCTTTTTCCAGCTTTTTTCCTGTCTCTTCCTTTCCATGGCAGCCTGTCTATACCCAGGATTGTTCCCTGGCAGCAGCTAAAGCCATCCAGGGCCTGCGGGCTGTGTTTGATGAAACCTATCCTGACCCCGTGCGAGTTGTCTCCGTTGGGATTCCAGTATCCGAGCTGTTGAATGACCCCTCTGGCCCTGCTGGCTCCCTCACTTCTGTTGAGTTCTGTGGGGGAACGTGAGTACCTCATGAAGAGTAGAAGTAGATGGGGTCGTCTGCCTTTTACTCTTAGGGAGGTGGATAATAGGATAGACCAACATTCGTTATTCTAAGTTCTTAGAAAATACAGTTGCCAAATAGTATTCTCAAGAATCTTAGCATCCTATTACTCTGATCAGATCCCTCAGTGTCTGACCTTAACATTTCCTGGGTTTGTGATGAATTGCTCTTCCTAAGAGGAGGTGAAAACACACAATATTAATACCACACAATTGCTTGCTATTTGTCCCCTGAATGGATCCTAACAAGAAGCCTGGTGGGAACTCAGGATTCAGCAAGACCGTGGAGTGTTCATCAAACTCCTGATCCAGTTCTGAGCCCCTGTCTATTCCTGGGGCCCTCACCTAATTCCCTTATGGGGATTGAAGCTCTGTTGTCTCAGAACCCCTGAAACAGGTCATGGGGTTAGAACCAGCTCAGTTTGGCATGGGGGAGAGCCACTTGTTTCTGTCAACTTGTATTCCTTCATAGCTCTTAGAGTCTTTTTGGGAAGGCCACGGTACAGTCTATCAAGGGCCTCCAGCAAGCTTCAGGCAGGTTGGGAGCATTGTGCAGGTTGGGGTCAGGATCTGGGGGATCAAGTGCCAGGGCTCCCTCTGCCCAGCTGAATTGGGTTTTCAAATGATTCCCACTTCTGCTTAATACCTGTTTGCATGACTTTCTTTAGAACACAGGAAACTGCTTTCAAAGACCTTATATCTCCCTCACAGAATGACTGTGAGAGTTGTGTTTGAGGTCCTTTGAGCAACTAGGGAATAACACCTCTTTGTTTAAGGGGTTGTGGTAAGATATAAAAAGTAATCCTCGGGAAACAGATGTGGCTCAAGAGGTTGGGCGTCCGTCTACCATATGGAGAGACCGGGGTTCGATCCCTCGTACCTCCCGGTAAAAAAAAAAAAAAAGTAATCCTCAAATATTCTTAGCCAGTGAGCCAGGGCAGAAGAATATAGCTTATTCTGTCAAAGAGGATTCAAACTGTGCATGAATATATTTTCAGGTTCATCTCATTTGATTTTCACAACAGCCTAGGGAGGCAGCATTTTCCCTTTTTTTTTTTTTTTTAAAGGCCGTTTATCCTTTCTTTTTTTTTTAAAGATTTTATTTATTTATTCACTTATCCCCCCCTTGCTGCTTGTGCTCACTGGGTCAGCTAACCACGCTGTGCGGGCGGGCTTGCCTTCACCAGGAGGCCCCGGGAACTGAACCCGGGGCCTCCCATATGGTAAACGGGAGCCCTACTGATTGAGCCACAGCCGCTTCCCCATTTTCCCCATTTTGTTCACAGAAAAACAGACTCAGAAAGATTGTCTTGCTTAGCAACATAATGCTCTCAGACCCAGACCTCCTCTGACTCTTTTCCCTTCCTATTGCTGCTTTTGTCCTCATTCTCAATATTTAAGGTCCTTAAACATTAAGGACCTTTACTTACTATATCCCTTGAGAGAGCTTCCCAGGAAGGGATTACTAAATAGGGCTCATACATACCAGCCAAGGGCTCCCAGGATGAAGGAGGTCGGGGTGCTTAGAGCTTCCTTTTCACCACGGACTTGGTTCTGTGATTCAGGCACCTGCAGAATTCAAGTCATGCAGGAGCTTTTGTGATTGTGAGTGAAGAAGCTATTGCCAAAGGTATCCGAAGGATTGTTGCTGTCACAGGTGCTGAAGCCCAGAAGGTGAGTAGAACAGGCTGGCTGTGGCTATCTTGAAGGCAAGAGGGGCCTATATTCTGAATCTATAGTTGCAAACAGTTATGTAGCTACTGTGGTCAAAATTGAAACTACAAATTACTCTGCACCCTAAAAAATTTCCTCCAGTTACTCCTAATGGGCAGAATAAAGCAACCACTGCTATCTTATGTTTAACCTTTAAATATATATGTATATTTTGTCTTTTCTATAACATTTCCATGTCTAGGAGGGTAACCCGTAGTTTAGTTCCAGCACATACCTGTGTACAAAAACTATGTAGAGGAACAGTTATTTTGGGGATGGGCACAGCAGCTTGTGCCTGACTTGTGCCAAAGTCTCAGGGGTGATTGTTTGATGGGATGAAAATGGCTCCTGGTTTGTGAGTTCTTGGTCACCCCCTGCAGCTGCTAGAGTTCAGAGCCTTTCTGCTGGCAGGCATGAGGAAGGTGCTCCCTTCTGGGACATGAGCCTACAAACACCTCCACGAAGGAAGAAAACCTTCTGGTGTCTTGGGGTGTGTTGCCCTATATTCTACTGTCCATGCTTGCCACAGTTGCTTACGGAAAGAATAGCAAACCTGAAAGTTAACTGCTCTAGGTTTTACAGTTCTGATTTGTCCCCTCCCAGGCCCTCAGGAAAGCAGAGAGCTTGAAGAAATTACTCTCTGTCATGGAGGCCAAAGTGAAGGCTCAGACTGTGCCAAACAAGGATGTACAGAGGGAAATAGCTGACCTTGGTGAGGTAAGGGTGATATCCCTCCCCTCTTTACATCTCCTCCTCTTTCTCCCCTAGGATCTGCCTGGTCTAAATAAGAAATTAGAATACCATTTTTCTTGAAGAACTCTCACTGTAGGCAGTCAGGCCCTGGTTCTCAGTGGAATGGGGCTTTGGGCAGACCTCTGTTGGCTCACAGCCTTGCAAAGGGGACTCCATGGATTCTGGCTTTCAGAGCCCTGGTACCTGCCTGCTGCTCCACTGTTGAGAGCAGGGGAGCTCCTCTCACTCAGCAAGTGAGCTCATCCTGAGCACAAGTGGGCACTGGTGTTGAGTGAGTTGGGGATGGTGCTATGGGTGCCCACTGTTTCCAAGCTTGCCTGTTGGTTATTGTATTTGGGGCTTTCCAGGGAGCCCATCATAGGCTCTGTGCTCACTGCCTGGTAAGGACCAGGTCTTCCACGGATCCCAGCTCCTCTTTTCACTGCCCCTTTCTCTCCAGCCCTGCTTGTTATAACTGCTGCAGTTGCTCATAAAGTGACTAGTCACAAGGGCAGTAGATCTCCCACCCATCCACCTACCCCTTGTATCAAATACTAGTTGGGAAAGACTTTAGGTATTCAAAGCCAGAAGGGCAGGGTGGGCTGGAGCCTCACATTGTGTGTCCTAGATCCAAGTAGTCTGCCTGTTCTGGTTCCAGGCGCTGGCCACTGCAGTTGTACCTCAATGGCAGAAGGATGAATTGCGGGAACATCTCAAATCCCTGAAGAAAGTCATGGATGACCTAGACCGGGCTAGCAAGGCTGATATCCAGAAGAGAGTGAGTCCTGGCTGTGCTGGTAGCTGGAAGGGAGCAAAAAGGATTTATTTACTCAGCAAAGCCTGGGAATGCTGATTTCTAGGTTTCAGAGTCTGGTCCTTTGATCTGAAGGACTCTCTTCTGGACTTCCTTCCTTGTAGGTGCTGGAGAAGACAAAGCAGCTCATTGACAGCCACCCCAACCAGCCCCTTGTCATCCTGGAGATGGAGAGCGGCGCCTCAGCCAAGGCATCCTCAGGGCGGGGTTCCAGGCGTTGCTCTGCCAATTCCGTTGCTTTTCCCTTCCCTCCTATTCTCCTCAGCCCTCTGGTGGCTGAAGTATGGGCTTTGTGGCTCTACTGAAGCGGTTGCCTGAGAGCCCACAGCCTGGGATTGAGATTAGCCTGAGCCATGGAGCGATCTGGTGGCCATAGAGCTGCCACTCCTGGCAGGAAGAAGGCAAACCTTGAGGCCAGAGTGTGGGCAAGGCCCCGTGCTCTCTCCCTTTCTGTACAGGCTTCCAGGGCCCAGCTCTTGCTCCTGGAAGGCAGAGCAGGGTGGTGCTTAGAGAGGGTGGCTGAGCTTTGCAAATTTGCTGTAGGAGAGGATGAACCCACAGCCATGCCCTAACACTAAGTATTCCCCACAGGCTCTGAATGAAGCCTTGAAGCTTTTCAAGACACATTCCCCTCAGACATCTGCCATGCTCTTCACAGTGGATAATGAGGCTGGCAAGATCATATGCTTGTGTCAAGTCCCCCAGGTAAGAACTCCCTGCAGCCTTGCTCCAAACCCTGCAATCCCCTATTACTGTGGGAACTGTCTGTAGCTTTTCAGAGGGAGTTTAGTTCTCGCAGTTGGCTGCCAAGGCCCATATATGTCTGTGCAACCTCCATTAGAGACAGCTGTTCTGCCCACCTGTTGATCACCTCTGCCAGCACCCCATACCCTTGGGCCTTCTCTTTGGTGAATAGGTTTCATTGTACTAACTGGGTGATACCTAGCTTTGCCCCTCAGAATGCACTCAGTGGCCATCAACCAGGGTAGGAATTGGTATCTGTGGGTCCTTCATCTCTCTCCCCCTCTCCTCTCCATCACCCCCTCAATCCTATCCTCTAACTCCTACTTCCCTTCCTGTCTTCCAGAATGCAGCCAACCGGGGCCTGAAGGCCAGTGAATGGGTGCAGCAGGTGTCAGACCTGATGGATGGCAAAGGTGGTGGCAAAGATGTGTCTGCCCAGGCCACAGGCAAGAATGTGGGCTGCCTGCAGGAGGCACTGCAGCTGGCTACCTCCTTTGCCCAGCTCCGCCTAGGAGATGTGAAGAACTGAGGAGTGGTGGCTTCCCCTGGGAAGCATCTCCCCATCATCCAGATGAATCTGTCCAGCCGGGAGCTCTCTATCCCCCACCAGGACATTCAAACCCTGGGACCTTTAAGGAGCCCCATCCGTCCTCCTAACCCAGCAATAACTGGAACACAGCCTGGGAGCTGTCCTGTCCTGTGACTTTCTGCCCTGAGCCTTGTGCATCAGCACCATCTGTCTTGAACCACTATCCCAGGATTGCTGTTTATCATCGTCATGCTCCTGTCTGTAGATGTAGGTCTCTGCAGACCTGAGGCTTCTGGGTCTGCAACAGGGATCATTTTTGCTGTGGAGAATAAAAGGACCACGTGCAGTACTTGATGGTGATTCCCCCACCCTCCCCCTGTGTGACAGCCCTTAGTTCTCTGGGTGTCTGGAATAAGTTAAATGCAGTGGCTGCAGCTGGCTCCTGGCTGAAATGACCGATCCTTCCTGAGTTTAGGCTCAGATCCCCTGAACTCTGGGAATGGCCTCTGGGATTGCCTTGAGACGTGTGTGGAGGAGGAGGTAGAAGAGGTGGGGAGAGATGGAGAGGGGGCTCTAAAAATTCAACAAATGGTGATCTGTGGGCTTACTGGAAGCATGCCCCTCCCCTTTTCTTGGAGAGCTGCCTCTGGTAGGACACCCTCTCCAGTGTCCCATTTCCCCTTCCTTTGCAGCTGTTGATATGAAGATGGGGTTGAGAAGTCAGAGGTGTTCTCTGGTATAGGAGGTATTTAGGGTGCAGCTGTTGCCTCTCCCTGATGTACCACTGCTGCTTCCTTAACCTAGAGATGACAGTGATGATGGAGACTGCCCTGGCCCAGAGTTCAGTTTGCCCAAGTCCAGACATCTGGATTGGGGGAAAGTGGTGTAAGGAGGTTAAAAGGTGCTCCTTGCTGCTGGCAGGCTGGTCCTGGGGCCCAAGGTCACTCAGCCCTGTTGGCAGAGTGGAGGGAGAGGAAAGGCAGGTCTGTGCCAGGAGAAGCACTGAGGCCGCCTGTGATACGGGGGTGAGGCCTTGGCTTGGGCAAGCACCTCCACGTGAGGAGGGTTAAGGACACAATGATGATTACACAATCTAGTGGGGGGAGAAAATCCAGGGAGCGGAGGGTACAGGAGTGAACAAGAAAAGTCCTTTCCCTTGGAGCAGTGAGGAGCATGGACATAAAATAGCCAGCAAATAAGTGCAAAATTAAAATAATTACAACCCACATAAGGGAAAGGAAACCGGACGCTCCGGGAGCCTAGAGGTCAGCCGGCCCGGCCCAGGTCCACAGGCTTGCGCCATCGGTCGGTCCCAACGAGCCCTGAGCGTCCTGGCCGCAGACGGGCTCGGCTGGGCCGCCTTTCTCCCTCCAGGGCGGCAGGGGGCGCTGCGGCCACGCCGCGCCTGCCGCCTCGCTCTCCCGAGAGGCCTCGCGCGGGCGCGCGTCTTAAAACGGGCGGAAGAGCAGGCACGCGGGGCAGGGCCGGCGGGCGGAAGTGGCTCGCTCGGCCGGCGCCGCCATGCCCGGGGACCACCGCCGCATCCGCGGGCCCGAGGAGTCGCAGCCGCCTCAGCTGTACGCTGCCGACGAGGACGAGGCGCCGGCCGCCCGCGACCCGACGCGGCTGCGGCCCGTGTACGCGCGCGCCGGGCTGCTGAGCCAGGCCAAGGGCTCGGCCTACCTGGAGGCGGGCGGCACCAAGGTGCTGTGCGCCGTCTCGGGCCCGCGCCAGGCCGAGGGTGGCGAGCGCGGCGGCGGCCCGGCCGGGGCGGGCGGCGAGGCCCCGGCCGCA
>JAKSZT010054017.1:101638-167576 GCA_026826555.1 Tolypeutes matacus | reverse complement strand
CTTCCGCTGCGCACCCTTCGCGGGCCGCCGGCGCCGCGCGCCCCCGGGTGGCGGCGAGGAGCGAGAGCTGGCGCTGGCGCTGCAGGAGGCGCTCGAGCCGGCCGTGCGCCTGGGCCGCTACCCGCGCGCGCAGCTCGAGGTGTCGGCGCTGCTGCTCGAGGACGGCGGCTCGGCGCTGGCCGCCGCGCTCACAGCCGCCGCGCTCGCCCTGGCCGACGCCGGCATCGAGATGTACGACCTGGTGGTGGGCTGCGGCCTGAGCCGCGCGCCGGGACCCGCGCCCGCCTGGCTCCTGGACCCCACGCGGCTCGAGGAGGAGCGCGCCGCCGCCGGCCTTACCGTGGCGCTCATGCCGGTGCTGAACCAGGTGGCCGGGCTGCTGGGCAGCGGGGAGGGTGGCCCGACCGAGAGCTGGGCGGAGGCCGTGCGCCTGGGCCTCGAGGGCTGCCAGCGCCTCTACCCCGTGCTGCAGCAGTGTCTAGTGAGGGCCGCTCGCCGGAGGGGTGCCTCCGCCCCTCCCTGAACCAGAGGCCTGAGCGACGACAGGCACCGAGGGACCGTGCTGCTGCCGCCCCCAAAAAGGACCCACGCCAGACTGCAGCCGAGAACTGGAGAGGATCTGGGGAGGCCAGGGTTTGGCAGCAGCGTCCTCCCTTCCGCACATAACACACCGGACGGCTGTTGGCACGGGTTTTTACAAAGCTTTGTAAGAATAAGAAACTTTTCTACTTGAGCTGGCTCCCAGCTACGACCCCGTTGAAGAAACCTGTGAGTTCAGCCTGGCTTCAAGTTGGAAGTGACTTATCTGGAAAATGGGATTTGGAGCAGGCCAGCCAGTGACTCCCTCCTATACAACTGGGCTGCTTTTGAGTGGATGGACAAGGGGGGGGGGTGCCTCCTCATTTATCCAAGTCAAAACAAAACAAAAATCCTTTTACATCTGAAAAACGTCTTTTGTTATGGTTCTTCTTGGTACAGGATTCTAAAAGGCGCTTTTGAGTACTGTGTTCTTGGACCTTTGGTGCCAAGGGCTCTGGACAGCATTGCCTTCTATGTTTCTTGTCCCTTAGGCCTACCTGAGCAGAAGACAGGCTGAAATATCTTACGCAGCTGCAGGGGCTGTGTTGGGAAGGAGGCTTTCCCTCCAGTGAGCTATGACGAGTTGGGGAAAGTTGTATGGTTTTCTGTATGTGCTGGGGACTGGGCAAGACCACACCCCAGGGTTAAGTAGTGGAAGCCAGATTCCATCCTTCCAGGTGCCACAGGTGGAGCAGCACAGCCACAGGCCTCTAGGAAGCAGTGGGGGCACCAGCAGATCAGGCTTGGAAGAGGGCAGATGAATTGCCAGGAGTAAGCCCCTGGATATTGGGGGGCCAGATACACCCTTAGGGCAGAGCTGGCCTGACTGTCCAACCGGGGAGAGGGGGGGATGTCTTCTGCCCTGTGTGGCTCCAGAGCTCTGCAGGTCTGAGCTCAGGTCTGGGTTGGAGGAAGCCAGGCAAGCAAGACTGCCATTTAGGTGGCGCAGCCTGGGTCCTTCTCTGCACCCTGGCTTGGTATGACATGCTCAGTGTCTCAAGGGCTTAACTTCCAGAAAAGGCTGGACTTAGGAAGGACCAGAATGAGGCTCTGAGACCACATCAGGAACCTCTGACCAGAAAAAAGAAATGGTGAATTTTATTTTGTTACTTCTGACTTAATTACGTTTTTCCAGAACAGTTCTGAAATACATAGTATTGCACCAGCAAGAGTTAAGAGAGAAATGGCATAAAAATGATAGACATATTCTCAGGGATGGCTGTGTCCGGAGGATGGGGAGTCTGGATCCAAAAGGGGTTTTGTGAGGCACACACCCAGATCCTAACAACTCATTCAGACTGGGAGGGGACTGCAGGGATACCCTTGTTTCCTCTGCACCACTGTGCTTGGAGAACACTGCCTGAACCTGGCAGCTGCACAATACTACACACAGAAAGGACTGCTGAACCCAGAACTGGTGGGACATTGGGAGGGGAAAGAGCTGGGGGAGCAGCATCTGCACACACACAGGGCTGCGGTGCTCCCTAGGCTCCTGAGGGCCCTGCCCAGCTGCCCCATGCAAGACCAGGCCTTGGCTTCTTGAGGCCTCCTCCCTCCCCTGGCCCTGCCAGCCCCAGCATAACCATCTGGAAACATAACATCCAAAGCTAAGGGAGGCTTCTTGGCTGGTCTGGCCATTCCTTCCTGCTGTTCACATTGCTTGGAGGTCACTGGGAGGCTCCCAAGAAACACGGAGACAAGGAAGAGAGCCACTCAGGAAGAAGGGTTCCAGCCCTCTACTGGCTGCCCTACCAGTCCTGTGTGTGATTCTTCACCTGTAGGAAAAAAAGAAGGGGACTCTGGCTAGAAAAAGAAAGGCCCTTTGCTAACATCTCCAGGGACAGCCCACTCTGGACTTCCTGGTATCCAGGGACTGGGGACCACCGGGCAATAGAAAACATTCTCTCCATCTAGCCCCTTCTTTTCCCACTGGAGATGATTCAGGCCCTGGACAGCGGTGAGGGCCCTCTTGAGCCCAGCAGGCCAGGGGGCAGCGTGGGACAGGCCGGAGGAAGGGAAGCTCTCTGCTGCCAACCCCCCAGCAGCCACAGCCTTGCTGGGAAGGCCCACAAAGCAATGGAGACAGCCCGCCTCAGGGGAGGTGGGGCAGACAGGGCAGGCCTTTAAAGCTGCATGAAGGTGTTAGTTCCAGGCTTGGCCATACTGTCTAGGGAGGCCAGTGTGTCACAGATTCCCTGGGGAGCATGAAGCAATGCAGACAATCCAAAGGTCCTAGGGCAGCAGGTCAGGAGTGGGGTGGGAAGAAATCTGGGTTTTAACAAGCTCACCAGGTGTTTTTCATGCAAGGTGGCTGGGCCATGGGACACACCTGTGACATTCCCTCTACAAGGCTCAATGCCTCCTCCCCCAACTCCCCCCATCTACCATGAGGAGATGGTATTTCAGCCCAGAACTGACCCATCTGCCAGAGTAGTTGCCCCTGGTACAGCTGAGCCAACAAAGGTCCAGAGAGGAGATAAAAAGCTGGCCAGGGCCCATCCTTCCTCTGGGTCTTGGGCACCCCGCCACTTTGGGCTTCTGCACAAACCTGGCCCCTTCCCTCGCTCACAGGGAGTCCACAAGGACCCAAATGCAAGTGGGTGAGGATGGGGGGGAGGGCTGGGCCACTCACTGTCTCCTCCACGTTCGTGCCCTCCGAGCTGTGCTCTTCTGGAGGGGCCTTCTGGGCCCTGGGCTCCTGCTGGCATTCAGTGGCTCTGCATGAGGACCCCTCAGCCCGATGGGTCTCTTCACTGTCCTTGATCTCTGTATGGGGAGAGTCACCAGTCAATGGCTGGGTTTGGAAGCGCTGGCTGACTCGAGAGGCAGCGCTGACCTAGGGCATATAGGACTGGAGAGGTCAAGAGGGAGGTGGGCTGGGACACTGCCCTGGCTCCAGATAGCTGCTTAAGTGGGTGGAGTAAGGGTCAAATCTGGAAGCTACAAGGTTCTTGAGCCACAGGGGGGTGGGATTGCAATCCCAGCGGGCAGTAGAGGAGACCTGCAGACTGGGAAAGCCCAATCATGGCTCTGGGTACCCCTGACTTCTTCAGGGTGGGGGAAGCTGGAGCCCTGCTAAGAGGCTCCACTTAGGACCTTCACCTGGGGGAGCCTGACCTGCAGGCTTGTCCCTCTGCTGGGCCATGTGCTCCAGACTCTCCAACAGGCTGTCCACCTGGGCCTTGATCTGGCTCAGCTCCCTCCTGATGGAGCGCAGCTCCTCAGTCCGGACTGCGGGGAGAGGGGCTGGAGTTGGTGTCCATGCTGGCTCAGGGGACAGGGGGCGGTGCTGCCAGGGCTCCTGGCCTCACCGCAGATCAGGTCAGGGGCGGGCCTCCTCACTCACGCTTTATCTGCCCTGGGGCCAGGTGGCTGCTCCTGGGGGCTTTGTGGGAGCTGAAGCTGCTCTTGACCCCCATGCCCATGTGGGTCCTCCGGATCTTGACAGGCACATGGTTGATGAGGGGGGGGATCCTCTGGTATTCATATACCCTACAGGGAGACGCCAGAGAGGGTGTCAGGCAGCCAGGCCCACCTGCTTGCCCAGGGGACCACGGGCAGGCCCACCCACCTGTAGGGGGCGTCTTCCCAGTACAGCCTGTGGTCCAGGTCGTAGTTACTGCTGCTGCTGCAGAGACAAATGGGGAAGGGTCACTGCCCAGGGCCAGAGTCCCTGTCATGCCCCAGTTTAACTTGGGAAAACTGCAGTTTGCCTTAGAATCCCGGGATTCTCCATCAGAAGAGCCCCTGGGAACTTGCCCAAGGCCACTTTGGGAGACCACAGCAAGGTGCTAACAAAGTTCCTGCAAATCAGCTTCCCCCCCGCTGGCTTCTGGAGAGGGGCATCTTCCCGATGGCCCTGGGTGGCAGGAGGGGGACAATCGCCTTCAGGCTTCTGGCCAGGCGAGCCAGGCCCTGCAGCCTACCTCGTACCCGAGCAGCAGACCCAGCCTGAGCCAGGCCCTGGCCAGGCTGCCCCGCCTGACCCCGGTGCTGCTGACAGTCCGGATCTTAGCCTGGCACAGGATGAAAGGGAAGCGGCAAATCAGGGCCCAAAGCCACGGTGGGGCTGTGGGAGCCTTTAATCCTTGCGTGGAGCCCGCCAGGCCACCTCCGCCTCGCCCAGCCCTGGGAGGACGAGTCTGAAGGTCCCAGGCTCCCGCGGCTGGGCCTCACTCCCTTCCCCCGCCCTTGAGGAAACTGTTGCCCCGCGGTGGGGCGGGGGCGGGCGCTCTGGGTGCAGAGGGGTGGCGGGGTCACATCTGTGGGAGCTGCCCGTCCCGCCTCGGGCCGGGGGCCGGGGCAGGTGGCGGCGGACTCTCCCGGCTCCTTCCCCTTCCACGCGCGGGGTCCCCAGGCCTGCGGGCGAGTTTCCGGCCCTCCCACCGCCACTTTCTGGTTTCGGCTGGTCTGGGGGGCGGCCCGGGCCGCTCGCTAATGGAGTTCCGCAGGATCCCGATTCCGGCCGGCGGCGCCCATCTTGGAGTAAGGAAAGTGATCCAGAGCGACAAAGGCTTCCTGAGAGGGCGCCCCCTGCCGCCCGCAGCCTCGGGGCACCGCGGTGGAGCGGCGCGCCCGGCAGTGGCCACCTGGGCTGCCGGGAAGGGAGCCGCTCGCCGCGCATTGGTGGTTCAGTGGTAGAATTCTCGCCTGCCACGCGGGAGGCCCGGGTTCGATTCCCGGCCAATGCACAAAGTACACTTTTGGATCCTTCCCTTGTTATTGTTCTTCAAAATTAGTTTTAAATGTGGGTGTTTGTTTTTTGTGTGTTTTTTTTTTTAAGTAGCCAGATAAGAGCCCTGTGTAAAAATGGGATTTTACTGACCGCTGAGAACAGGGACTCCTCGGTGTTCCCGCGAAGCACCGGGAATTGCCCAAGCCGAGAGGCAGGATGAGGTCAGGGCGCATGCGCAGTTTTCGCTGCGCCTGCTGCAGGGATGGGGTCTCTGGCACGTTCTTCCCAGAACTACTCCGTCCTGCCTTCCTTTGCCCCCCACTCATCAGCCAGGGCTGCGGCCTGTGCCGGGAGACGGGGGCCTTGCCATCTCTCCAAAGGAGCAGCGTTCTGCTCGCACCGGGTGGCGACCGCAGCCGTCGCCGGGTCCCCTGCGCTAATGGTTACAGCCTGCAAGCTGGGACTGCCCACTAAAAGGGAAACCAAAGGCACCGTTTGAATGGCGCTCAGAGCAGAGCTCAAGCCCAGGGCCAGGCTAAGGAGTTGGGGTGGCGGACCTGGGGCAGTCCTTCCACCACAAACCTTTCCCTCCACGTTGACAAATTCCATTTTGAGGCCCAAATCAGTGGCCTGGACTTCACCAGTTCTCACGAGGGCCCCTCCAGCAGCTCAGTGCTCAGCAGAACCTCACCCGCAGCCTGTCCCTCCCAGGCCCCATCCCAAGAGGCCAGAGCTGCCAGGACAGCTGCCCACCCACTGCTGCCGGAGCCCCTGGGCACCCTGAGGACAAGCAGGTCCTGAGAAGGCCGCCTCTGTACCAGGCCTTGAATGCCAGGTGCTCTCTGAATGGAATCTGAGCCCCTGTGAGACAGATGTCATCACTCACCATTGCTCCCCGGTTCCCTCCACGTGTGACCCTGCCCCAAAGCACCCCTGGGACTTGCTGGGCAAGGAGATGAGGCAGAAAACATGAAACTGGAAGAAGGCGACAAACTGAGGAAGTAAGGACGGGGTTCAGCAGCCTTAAAGATGGCCATGTTAAATAACATGAGATAACTATGACCAGCTCTTACCTTCCATATGACAGAAAATTACAAAACCTTATAAACAGACTCCTCTAGATAAGAGTCTCACACATGACGTAGCAAAACAATGCACAGTCATATGCAGCTTGGCACTGAAGAAATGCAAGTTTAAAAAATTATGAGTTTCAAAAAAAAAAAAAATTATGAGCTTCCCACAAGTACACATCCCGCTAATAGGCCCCAAAGAAAAGCAGTGAAAAAGCCTCCCATGCTGATATACTACAGGGTGACTCAGGCTGCTGCTGGCAAAGACAGTTGGCCTAATCTCTCTCGAGGGCAACCCGGAGGTACAGAGACATCTCAGAGCCGCCTACGCTCCGGCTTGCCATTCCACGTCCAGGGAGATAGACCAAAGCAAAAATCCAAGAGAGATTGGGACCAACAGGTGTTTACAGCAGTGCTGTGCCCCCTCTGCTCCCCACCTCCCCCCACAGTGAACAGAAACCACCCAAAGCCATGGCAAGGCCAGGAGCTGCGTGCGGCTGTGATGAATGCCCAGCTGAGGGGCCCGAGAAGAAGTTTCACGCACCCATAAAAAGTATATGTTTGCCAGCAGAAGTTGGTGAGCCCCTTTCTGAAATGGAGATTTCTTTTTAAAAAATTTAAGCTTCCAAGGAAGGGGAGAGATCTCATCCAGAAAGGTTCTCATTTGCTACCTTCCAAACTTCTATACCTGGAAAAAGCCCCCAGGTGCCCCCTAGGTGAGGCTGCCCTCAGAGAACCCATGCCCAGTGGCTTCAGGCAGGAGAAGGGGCACCCTGCCTCAATCAACAGAGTACTGGCTAGAAGGGCCTTGGAATGAGCTGCGTCAACTCCCTCGGTTCACAGACAACACCTGAGGCTGAGGGAGACATAACATCCTCAGGTGCTACTGTAGGTAGGACCAGGCAGCCTGAGCTGGCCCAGGTGAACAGCAGGCTGAGCGAGACTCCTGGGGTCCCTGTCCCATCTCAGGTGAACCCAGAGCCCCAAACAACCCAGCCCCCAGCCTCCTCCCCTCCTCCCCTTCTCCAGCAGGAAAGCCCGAGCAGACTCACCAGAAGATGGCTGTGCCATACTGCCTCTTCTGGCCTGGCTGGGCCTGGCTAGGCTTGGGCTCTCGGGCCATGTCTAAATCTAAAGAGAGCAAGAGAGCAAGGCAGAGCGTGAGAGGACAAGTAAGGGGGTCAGGGAGAAGAGGCTGAGTGCACAGAGGGCCCAGCTTCCTGGCCGCCCCTGCCCTGCTCCTCTCCTCAGCTCTCCTCTCCTCAGCTCTTAGCAGTGGGCAGTGCTTCCCGAAAGGCACAAAGTGGAGTGTCCTCTCCAGTCAGCAGGCAGCCTGGCCTGGCCTCCAGTGGGCCAGGGCCCACCTACCCAGGACTGTGCTCAGGCCACACACTTTAAAAACAAAACAAAACAAAACATAACCGAGGGTGGAGGGTGCTCTACTGTCCCTTCAGGCCCCAAACCGACCAGGGGAATCTTCCCCATCGCAGGCCCTGGAATTTGGCCGTGGTACCGTCAAAAGGCCGGAGAGATGTCTGGGATCTTTGGGTCCTCGGAGACACCCGGCCCCGGTTGGGGTGAACTCTCAAGTGTCCCCGTGCTGCCCATCCAGAACACAGGGCCAGTAGGCAGCCTCCGCCTACCCACTGGCCTGCTACTGCCAGGCCCATGCCCCACACCTGCCTCTGGGCTAAGCTGCTGGGTGGTGCATCTGAAATAGCCAGTGTGGGTTGGAGGGAGAAGCAAAGCAAGCTCATTTTACCAGTTTGAAAGTTCATGCAATGGTGACCCTCAGGCAGACAACCTCACAGACACAGGACTTGAAAGAAAAGCAACCAGCAAAGGCCACAGGCCCATAGCAGGAGGCAGGGGCACCCTGGCTGGGAGAAACTCGGGCTCAGGAGGCTCGTGTATGGTGGTACTCCTGACGCCCGGCTAGTCACTGGAGAGGCCAGTCATGCTTTCTCAGTTCCTATCAAGGTGAATTGAACAGCTTTAGAGTTCAAATTAGGAGCCCCTCAACCACATTTTTCACAAAAGTTTGAAAAAAGGAAAGTGTATGGTAGAATTATATGGTTGCTGATTAAGCATATGGACTAAGTGTTAGCATGAGATTTTTGAAAAGGAAATACAAAGGAGTCTGGTTTGTTTTTTTCCTAGAGATTTATTTTATTTTTATTTACCCCTGCCCCACTCTTGCTGCTTAGGCTCACTGTCTGCTCTCTGTGTCCAGTTGCTGCATGTTCTTCTGTGTCTGCTTGTCTTCTCTTCAGGAGGCACCAGAAACTGATCCTGGGACCTTCTGATGTGGGAGAGAGACACTCAGTTGCTTGAGCTACCTCAGCTCCCTGGTGTGTTGTTTCTCTCATTGCCTTTTTCCTCTGTCTCTTTTTGTTGTTGTTGCATCATCTTGTTGCGTCAGCTCTTGGCACAGGCCAAAAGCTCTTGGCGTGGGCCCACTTTTGCCTTCACCAGGAGACCTCAGGAATCGAACCCAGGACCTCCCATATGGTAGACAGGAACCCAATCACTTGAGCTACATCTGCTTCCCACAAAGGAGTCTTAAATTCTCCAGCCCAGTTCTTACTGGATGGCCGGGACTAGGGAAGCAGAGGTCAGGGCTCCGTCCTCCATCTGGAGGTGGCCAGGCTGAGTGGAGGCTCCCCTGGGAGCATGTGTGGGGGTGGTCAGTTCCATGGACCAAGTGGAAACTGCAGAGAAGGATTTGGGCAAACTGGGGAAGGCTGAGGACACAAACTCCCATTACCATTTGGACAGAGAAGGGCTCACACCAGCCCAGATTCCCTAGCGACCCGAAAGACAGCTGGTTGGCTCCTCCCACCAATTGGGGGAGAGTTCTCTGCAGGAAAGTCTGGGGTCACATCTGGGGTGGGGCAGGAACCACCTGGCTGCTAATGAGCCCAGAGGTGAGTCCACAAGGACGAGCAGGGACCTGTGTGCCGAGGGCCTGAAGCCTTGCTCCTCCACCCCAGGACCTTGGTACACTCATGCTCTGCCTCTTTGGGCCTGAAGCTTAAAGAAGGGATAGAGGGGGCATCAGACAGCAAGAGCAGTTAGGACAGTCTCCCCAAGCTCCCAGATGCGTGGCTGGCTTTGAGGATCCCACGTTCAGGAGGACCCCACATGCAGTGCATGATCTTCTGTCCCCTTAATCATTTTGGAACAAGGAGTCCCACCTTTTCATTTTGCACCAGGTCCTGCAGATTATGTAGCTGGGCCTGCATATCAGCGTCACTCACCAAGCTCAAGTGGCTGACCTTGAAGGTTCCTTCAAGCTTGAAAACCCTACGTCTTTCATGGGACCCCAGGTGGGGCTAAAGAGCTTCTTGAGTCTGACGGCCATATTGTCTGTCGGCCATGTTGTCTGTCGGCCATATTGTCTGTCTACCATGTTGTCTGCCAGGCCAGCTGCCTTCCCCCTTTCACTATACTAACATGCCTCAACTCCCCCCTCAGAGAGTTCACGCCCTTATTTTTAAGTGGGTGCTGAGGGGCAGTGGTCATTCTTCTGTAGTTACTTCCTGCTGGTTAGGGTGGTAGGTCTATTCTATTGAGGTTGAGGGAAGTTCCTGGGTGGAACTGGATGAAATCCCACGTAACTAATAAGGCATTGATTCTGTAAGTGTTAGAGGTTCCCCCTTATGAGGTTTGCAATGTTTAACAGGTCATAAAACCGTGACTCAATACCCCTGTGACATAAATTGAAGAAAGGCAGCCTCCAGCCATAACCCACCTGACCAACTGAGTGAGCCAGTCACCTACAGGCTAGGAGGCAGCCCGTTCCCTCCCAAGAATGAACAAAGGAACCGTATAGCAGTGGAGCAGATAAGGGCCTTCACCCCCTCCAGGCCCAGGCACCACCAACCCCTCCCACATTCCAAGAATACCCGCCCTCCTAGCCCACTGCCTTCTAGCCATCTGGCCCCAGGCTGTACTCATTTCACTGCCTATTGATGTACTATATAAAGCCATATCCACCACCTTCCATGGGTGGGCTGAAGTCTCTCTTCAGACCCCTGCCATGCTGGAGGGGGGGCTGAAGTCTATTCTTCAGACCACCTCTGTTAGGAGAGCTTCCCAATAAACTTTCTGTGTGCAATCATCAGTCTCCGCATCCCAGTGAGAGCCGTTTTTCTCTAACAGTAAGAAATAAGCTTTGGGAAGCGGCTGTGGCTCAATCAGTAGGGCTCCCGTTTACCATATGGGAGGCCCCGGGTTCGGTTCCCGGGGCCTCCTGGTGAAGGCAAGCCCGCCCGCACGGCGTGGTTAGCTGACCCAGCGAGCACAAGCAGCAGGGGGGGATGAATGAATAAATTAAAAAAAAATAAAAATAAAAATAAAAGAATATTTATGAACATAATCTTATAAAAAAAAAAAAAAAAAAAAGAAATAAGCTTAATTAGAATTTTGAAGATACACGGTCCCACTACAAGGATGAAAAGGACGGTGGTGACAGGCCTAAAAAGGGGGCCAGTCATGACCTACTGGACCACGAGAGTGAGAAAGGCACGTCCAGAGGCTGCATCCTCCCAAAGTTGATGGGAAACAGCACTCTTCCTTGAGTTCTTTTATGCTGCTGGCTAACTCTAGGGAGAGGTTGTGGTAGACCTGCTGGGTTTGGTATAAACTGCCCACCCCAGTTCCCACAGCAGTGGTTATGCTTAGGACAGCCAGGAGAGGTATGGAGAGGCACTGCCCTAGACATAAACTCTCAAAGACAGCACAGGCAACAAGAAAAGCATATGGCAAACAAAATAAAGACAGTACTTAAAAGAGCCATTCCTTTATCTTACAGGCACGTCTATTAACTACTTTGGTTTTCACCCCCATTTTGCAAAGCAGGACGGAGACCCCCTTGAGAGAGGGGTCGCAAGGTGTCTGGCTCTCCGTGGACAGCCCATGGGGTGGTCTCGGGATGTGACAATCAGCCCCGCATGTGGTGCAGGCAACTTGACCCTTTAGAAGACAAAGTACAAATGTGGGGATATGGGGGGAGGCTTCTCCCCCACACTGCTCGCGAGCCCCACCCACCCCCAAGAATCCTGGCTGCCCACCTTTGTCTCTGTGGTGGCCCCTTCACTCAAGCCCCTCACGGCAGCCTGGGATCCTTGGTGGGCAGGCAGGGACAGCATCCAAGTCACCTTTGCGACCTCAGCCCCAGCCCAGGCCCCGGCACTCAGAGCTCAGCGAATTATTCCACCAAGTGGTTCAGAACCTAGAGCCCGGTACTCCCCATCACCATCTCTAGAAGGGCTTTTCCTGTTGTGATGCCTAGGACAGGGGCACCCATCCCTGCCTGAACGAGTGTGACTAGGTGGTGTGCGGGGAGGCAGGGGAGATGTGGGGGGGGGGAAGAACCGCAGGGGATAGATGTGCAGAGCACTCAGCAGCTGCAGCCCACCCTGGAGACAGGAGAGACAAACAGGTGGGGTTCTGCTGCCAAGGCAGCATTCCTGAAGCTCCTAGCAAACCCGGAGTGGGTGTTGGCAACATCTATCCCAGCCTTCGTGGGGAAGGCCAGGCACCCTCTCCCAACCTGGAACTTCTGGACCCTTCTCTAGCATGCACGACACTGCTCTCAGAGCCGGCAGTGACACCAAGGCCTGCCCGCCTTCCTTGCATCCCAGAATGAGATGAACCAGAAATTCCTAAGAGACTGACTGGGGCTCTCTTTGGATTTCCCTGGCCCTGGCCGAGGCCACAGAAGCGGCGGACAAACTCACACACACCCTCGCCCCGCTCTGTTGGGTCCATTCTGGTGCTACAAGATTTCCGAACATGGCACTCTGTGACCCCTGCAGGTGGGGCCTGCCTAAATGGCCCTCACACCCGTCTGGCATCTGGGTCAGGGCTGCCACGGTCCTGATGCGGACGCTTGCCTGGCTCAGGCTGAGGCCGGAGGCTGCCAAGTGGCACCTCGTGTTCTGGCTTCATCCTTCCCTCAGCTGGGTCCTGGGACCCTTCAGGCCTCCCCACCTCAGCCAAGGTCAGTGAGCAGAGGGTGGGCTTCTTGCCCCGTGACCGACCTTCTCAGCCAGAGAAGGGGCAAGCCAGTTGGAGAAGCCAGCCCTGGAGAGGGACTTGCACCACAGAGATTGTCCTTTCTGTCACCCACCAAGGCTAGGCCCATCCTTTAATTAGTATCTCGCCTTTCTCATTCCTCTCTCATGCAAAACAAAAATAGCCATTTTCATTTGTAGAGTGGCTTCTACGTTCCAAAGTCCTTCAGTATTTCTTCCCAGAACCCTCTGAGGTGGGAAGATCAAATATCTTTACTTCCCATTTCTCAGATGAGCAAACAGAGGCCAAGCAAGGTAAAGGGACTTGCCCAAGGACAAGTCCATGCTTGACCTCACGGAGCATGGATAAGACAGTTAATGAATGGGTGTCGTGCTGGCAGATGAGGCAAGGACACGGGAGGCCTGTCAGGTGGAAGAAAGAGGAAGAATGAAACAGAGGCCAATGGCATGACCTCTCCTTAGGCAAGGCCTCTCCAAAACCCTGGCATGCACCCACACTCTGTCCCAGCAGCAAAATTCTATGTTGGTCAACGTGGTTCTTTAGCCAGCAGGGAAATTCACTAAACCCCAAAGTATGACCTGGAAACCGAAACACCTACAACTGTGCTGTGAACAGAAAAAAATGCGAGAAGCACTATGTCAGGCCAGAGAAGGCCAAAGTGCACAGAGAGTGGTCTAGGTCGAGGCCCAGCCAGCATCCCAACAGCCTGCTCGAGGCACCACTAGGCTGTCCTTGCTTGAGAGGCAACTCTTGTTTGGGTACATTTCCCCACCTGGCTGCATCAAAGAGATTTATGGGTCTGAATTTAAATTAAGTCAGCTGAAGCAGTTCAGAGGCGGGCTGAGAAGTCAAGCAATGCAGCCTTTCGTGCTCAGGCTCGGGTGGGTCTCCTGGTTTACAGACCATCCCCGTTCATTTCTGGCCTCCTCTCCTCCAGCGTTCACCAAGAGGAGGGCTCTACACCAGGGGGAAAGAGGGGAATCCTGCCCCCCACTGCTCACAAACAGAAGGTGCCCAGCTGATATCTGCTGAATAAATGAATGTCTAGGGAGTTTGGAACCAACCCATCACCCATTTCCTAGTGTGTGGCAGCCCAGAGCAGGCAAGCACGTGCCAGGAAGCAGAGGTCTTTGTTCCACAGACATCCCTCACAAAGACTGCAGACAGGCTTCCTGCGAGACACTCCCACTAGTGTTCCCACCTGCTCTGATGCTTGACCGCACGGAGCATGGATAGAACAGTTAATGAATGGGCGTTGTGCAGGCAGATGAGGCAAGGACATGGGAGGCCTGTCAGGTGGAAGAAAGAGGAAGAATGAAACAGAGGCCAATGGCATGACAAGGATAAGGGAAAAGGGCAAAAGCAGAAGGGGGGATGGACACATGGAACAACTGGTCCCCACAGTTCACCGAGCCAACTCCCACACATGTCCACCCTGAATTCATCTGATGGCCATAAAGTATTTTCACTTGTTTTCATAGTGCTCCTGGGAAGAAAGGAAAGGGTAACTGTATCATCCCCAATATAAAGATAGCAACCAGCTGCTAACCATGACTGAACTCCTGTCCTTTGCCAGGCACTGTGCTACAAGTTTTGCATCCATCATCTGCTTTAATCCTCACAAGGTCGATGCTATTATTAGCCCCATCGTGCAGAAAGGTGAGTATGTGTGTCCAGGGGCACACAGAGAGCAAGTGGAGAGGAGGGGCGAGATCTGTCCCTGCCTAGGAACCACGACACTGGTCCACGAATTGGATGGCTCCCTCAAGAATGCTCAGCGGGCCCAGCGCCCAGCAGGGCCTGGTTCTCCCAGCACCTCCAGGCCCACTGCCTCTGCACGGGGCTGCTCGGCCCTGTTGCCCCCTGCACAGAACCCAGTGGCTGGCCAGTCCCCCAGCCCAAGCCTCAGAAGCACCATATGGCTGCTGTCGCTGCATTTTTTTTTTTTTTTAAATTAAGGCAAAGGTCACATGTTAACCATTTTAAAGTGTACGATTCAGCGGCATTTCGCGTATTCACGATGTGCAAACACCACCTCTCTCTGGTTTGAAAACTTTTCCGTCATCCCAGAAAAATACCCTGAACCCAAGAAGTAATCACACCGCAGTCCCCACTGCCCTCATCTCCTGGTAACCACGAATCTGCTTTCTGTCTCTATGGATTTGCCTATTCTGGATATGTCACATCAGGGAATCCTATAGTATGCGACCCCCAGTGTCTGGCTTCTGTCTCTCAGGGTAAAGTTTTCAAGGTTCATCCGAGTTGTAGAGTGTATGAGAACTTCATTTCCTTTATGACTGGCTGAAAAATATTCTATCATGTGGATATATCACAATCTATTCTTCTGTTGATAGGTATTTGGGCTTTTCCACCTTTTGGCTATTTTGAATAATGCTGCTATAAACATTCGTGTACAAGTTTCTCTGTGGACATATGTTTTCAATTCTCTTGGGTATATACCTAAAAGCGAGATTGTCAGGTCATATGAAAACTTAGGTTCAACTTTTTGAGGAAGCGCCAAACTGTTTCCCACAGCAGCTACACCATTTCACCTTCCCTCCAGCAATGACCAAGGGATCCTGTTTCTCCACATCCTCACCAGCACTTGCTATTTTTCTTTTTCTTTTTTTTTCAAACTAAAGCCATACTAGTGGGTGTGAAGTGGTAGCTGGTTGTGGTTTTGATTTGCACTTCTGTAATGAACAGTGATGTTGAACATCCTTTCATAAGCTTTTTGGCCATTTGTATTTCCTCTTTGGAGAAGTGTCTATGCAAGTCTTTTGCCTATTTTTGCTTGTCTGTATATCGTTGAGTTGTATGATCTCTTGATCTCTTTATATAGCATGTATATCAAATCTTTATCAGATATATGGTTTCCAAATATTTTCTCCCATTGAGTAGGCTGCATTTTCACTTTCTTGACAAAGTCTTTTGTAGAACAAAAGTGTTTAATTTTGAGGAGTCCCACTTAACTATTTCTTTTATGGCTCGTGCTTTGGGTATGTCTGAGGCCAGCTCGGCAGAAGAGTACCTAAAGTAAGGGGGGTGCAAGGCTAAAAAGAAAGTTAAAGAAACAGAAGAGGGAAGCGGCTGTGGCTCAATCAGTGGGGCTCCCGTTTACCATATGGGAGGCCCTGGGTTCGGTTCCCGGGGCCTCCTGGTGAAGGCAAGCCCACCCGCACGGCATGGTTGGCTGACCCAGCAAGCATAAGCAGCAAGGGGGGGATAAATGAATAAATAAAATCTTAAAAAAAAAAAAAAAGAAAGAAACAGAAGAGACAAAGAGACAGAAACAGCGGGGGTCAGGTGGACCAGGAGGAGCTGCAACCTCAAGGCACCTGGACAGAATTCAGCTTTATTTTTACATGCACGATGCAGATAACGGCTCAGCAGTTTTGCATAGGAAGTTCCTACCTGAGCACTGTTTGGGCCCTTGAGCTCATTAGACAACAGACAAGGGAATACAAAGACTTTTACAGAAAGTCTAACCTCTACGGAATTCTGAGAATTCTCTGAGAGTTGGATGCAGAGAGTTTGGATGCAGCATTCTGTATATGTCTGTTAGGTCTAACTTGTTTATCATATTGTTCAAGTTCTCTGTTTCCTGGTTGATCTTGTCTAGTTGTTCTATCTAATGATGTGAGTGGGGTGCTGAAGTCTCCAACGGTTATTTTTATTTATTTATTTATTTTAAAGATTTTATTTATTTATTCATTTATCCCCCCCTTGCTGCTTGTGCTCGCTGGGTCAGCTAACCACGCCGTGCGGGCAGGCTTGCCTTCACCAGGAGGCCCCGGGAACCGAACCCGGGGCCTCCCATATGGTAAACGGGAGCCCTACTGATTGAGCCACAGCCGCTTCCCTCCAACGGTTATTGTAGAGATGTCTATTTCTCCCTTCAGTTTTACCAGAGTTTGTCTCATGTATTTTGGAGCACCCTGGTTAGGTGCGTAAGTATTTATGACTGTTGTATCGTCCTGGTGGATTGTTCCTTTTATTAATATATAATGGCCTCTGTATTTCATAAGTTTTTTGCACTTAAAGTCTGTTTTGTCCGATATTAGTATAGCTATCTCTGCTCTTTTTTGGTTACTATTTGAGTGGAGTATTTTTTTTCCAACCTTTCACTTTCAGCCGGTTTGTAACCCTGGGTCTAAGGTGAGTCTCTTGTAAGCAGCACATGAACTGCCCATGTTTTTTTATCCATGCTGTCAGCCTGTATCTTTTATTTGGGGAGTTTAATCCATTCACATTCAATGATATTACTGTAAATGCATTATTTACTTCCACCATTTTATTCTTTGGTTTTCATATGTCATGTCATATTTTCATCTGTCTTTTTACTCTTTTGGTTATCCTTCCTGCTATTCTTTCTACTCTCCTCCAAGCCTCTCTCTGCTGTCTTTTTCTTGCAGGCTCTAAGGCTTCTTTTAATATTTCCTACATATGGGGATTCTTTTTTATGAACTCTCTTAGTTTCTGTTTGTGAATATTTTATACTCACCTTCATATATGAAGGACAATTTTGCTGGATAAAGAATTCTGGGCTGGCAATTTTTCTCTTTCAGTATCCTAATTTTATCATACCACTTCTTCTCGCCTCCATGGTTTCTTTTTTTTTTTTTTTTTTTTAAAGATTTTATTTATTTATTCATTTATCCCCCCCCTGCTGCCCGTGCTCGCTGGGTCAGCCAACCACGCCGTGCGGGCGGGCCTGCCCTCACCAGGAGGCCCCGGGAACCGAACCCGGGGCCTCCCATATGGCAAACGGGAGCCCCACTGATTGAGCCACAGCCGCTTCCCTCCATGGTTTCTGATAAGAAATTTGCACTAAGTCTTACTGGGCATCCCTTGTATGTGACAGTTTGCTTTTCCCTTGCTGCTCTGAGAATCTTCTCTTTGACATGTGACATTCTGAGTAGTATGTGTCTTGGAGTAGGTCTATTCAGATTTATTCTGATTGGGGTATGGTGTGCTTCTTGGTTATGTAAGTTCATTTGTTTCATAAGAGTTGGGAATTTTCAGCTATTACTTTCTCAAATACTCTTTTTGCCCCTTTTCCCTTCTCTTCTCCTTCTGGAACTCCCATGACATTTATGTTGTTTGTTTTATTTCTTGTTATCATTCAACTCCCTGAGCCCCTGCTCAATTTTTTCCATTCTTTTTTCTCTCTGTTCTTTTCTCTCTTCAGTTTCAGCTGTTCTGTCTTCAGTATCACTTATTCTTTCTTCTTTCATTTTGAGCCCGCTGTTGTATTTTTCTAATGCGTTGGGTGTGTTTTTTTTAAGATTTTTATTTATTTATTTATTTCTCCCCCCACCTCATTGTTTTGTGCTGTCTGCTCTCTCTGTGTTCTGTGTCTGCTTGTCTTTTCTTTAGGAGGCACTGGGAACCAATCCTAGGGCCTTTCAGAGTGGGAGAGAGGTGCTTAATCTCTTGCGCCACCTCAGCTCCCTCATCTGCTGTGTCTCTTATTGTCTCTGCTCTGTGTTTCTTTTTGTTGTGTCATCTTGCTGCGCCAGCTCTCCATGCAGGCCAACACTCCTTCACAGGACAGCTCTCCTGCACAGGCCAGCACTCCACACGGGCCAGCTTTCCATGTAGGCCAGCTCTCTGCTCAGGCCAGCTTGCTGCGTGGGCCAGCTTGCTTTTCACCAAGAGGCCCCAGGAATCGAACCTTGGACCCCTATATGGTAGACAGGAGCCCAAATCCTTGAGTCACATCTGCTTTCCCTGTTCTTTGATTCTTGGTTCAACTGGGTCTTTAGGATTGTCCCTGTTAGCTGCTCAAAACTGGGCTCTGGACTCAGGAATGGGTTGCAGACCTGCTTCCTAGGGCCCTTGGGAGGGAGGCTATAAAGGCCGGAAAAAGCCTCTCTTACTTATTTACTTTTAACTTTCTAACATGCACTTCCTTGGTCTGCCAGCAGGTGGCATTCTTTGGCAGCCCTCTCGTTCAATGCCTGGTTGGAGTGTGTTTGCTGCAACATGACAGGATCAATATGCTAGAGGTTCACGCCTCAAGGCTAAGAGCCTTGTAATTTAAACTTTCTCAGAGACAGTTCTTCAGCCTTTGCTGGCATCTCCCTCCCTTTTTCTGGGTAAGAAATAATTCTGCTCCCCTCTGCATCTTCAACAATCAGTCCTGGTTAGTAGAGAGGGAGATTAAGAGGGTTGGATCTCTTTAGTCCAAAGCTGGCTCCCAGGACAAAGAATGGCATGGCCCCACCTGGCCTGGAAGGGCTCATGGGACACCTCAGACCAAATTTGTCTGTCAAAAGCTGAGTCAGCCTTAGGCTGTGTCCTTCTCTCTCCCCTTTCCTGTGGCAGTGGATCTCTGGAGTCCCCTTTGTCTGTAGCCATCCCAGAGGCCTGAGAATTCAAAAGTGTCTTTTGTGTGAGGGAGGATGCCGGCAGTAGCAGCTGCTGGTTTTAACTCACAGTTTTGCTGTCGCTATTCTTTTCCTTTCTCCCTCTCTGTTCTGGGTGGAGTCCAGCCTTCACCTGGTGTCCTAAACTCTAGATTTTTTTTCCAGGCTGTTTCAGCCTGTCCTCTAGCTATTTCTCTAAGAGAGAAAAGAGTCCTGAGTCTTTCTTGTCTGCCATTTTCCTGAACTTGTCTTTTTTTTTTTTTTTTTTTTTAAAGCTTTATTTATTTACTTTATCCATTTTAAATGCCGCCTTCCCCATTTGCTGTTTTGTGTCCATTCGCTGGGCAATTCTGTGTGTCTGTCTGTTTCCTGCCATCTCTTCTCATCCTCCTCCTCCAGTCTTCACCAGGATTCAATCCTGGGGACCTCCGACGTAGGAGAGAGGTGTCATGCTACCTGTGCCACCTCGGCTCCTGGTTTTTTTTTTTCAGAGTTTTCAGAGCATCTCGTCTTGTCTCTCCCCTGCGTCTCTCCCATTACGTCATCATCTTGCTGCATGGCTCCTGGGGCCTCGCGGCTCACTGGCACACAGAGCCTGACAGCCCATGCACCTTATATATATATATATTATTTTACCGAGAGGTCCTGGGGATCGAACCCAGGTCCCTCCATATGGCAGACGGACGCCCAACCATTTGAGCCACATCCGCCCCCCTTGTCTTTTTAACCTTTAATTTACCCTTCCTAATAATCTTCATTTCTACTTTTTTTTTTTTTTTTTTTTTTAAGATTTTACTTATTCATTTATCCCCCCCTTGCTGCTTGTGCTCGCCGGGTCAGCCAACCACGCCGTGCGGGCGGACTTGCCTTCACCAGGAGGCTCCGGGAACAGAAACCAATGCCTCCTATATGGTAAACGGGAGCCCTACTGATTGAGCCACAGCCGCTTCCCAATTTCTACATTTTTATCCAGTTCTCTCACCCTTGTTTTTTTTGCTTTCAGGCTGCAGCACTCCCTTTAATATCTCTTGTAATTTTTTTTTTGGTAACATATTTTCTCAGGTTCTGTCTGTGAAGATTTTAAACTCACCCTAATTTTTGAAGGACAGCTTTGCTGGATACAGAATTCTTGACAGGCAGTTTTTCTCTTTCAGTATCTTAAATACATCATACCACTGTCTTCTCACCTCCATGGTTTCTGATGAGAGGTTGGCATTTAATCTTATTGAGGTTTCCTTGTATGTGATGCTTTGTTTTTTTCCTGCTGCTTTCAGAATTCTGTATTTCTGATATTTATCATTCTGAACAGGTATTTCAGAGTAGGTCTATGTGGATTTATTCTATGTGGGGGACATTGTCCTTCTTGGCTATTGATATTTATGTCTTTCATAAGGGTTGGGAAGTTTTCAGTCATTACTTCCTCAAATATTGTTTTGGCCCCTTTTCCATTCTCTTCCCTTTCTGGGATACCAATAATATATAAGTTTGCTTGCTTCACATTGCCATTCAATTCCATGAGATCGTTCTATTTTTTCCATTCTTTTCTCTTTCTGTTCTTCTGTCTTTTCAATTTCAGATGTCTGTCCTGGATATCACTAATTCTGTCTTCGATCAATTCAAATTTGCTGTTATAAGCCTCTAATGCATTTTTTTTTTTTTTTTTTTAAGATTTTATTTATTTATTAATTTATCCTCCCCTTGCTGCTTGTGCTCGCTGGGTCAGCTAACCACGCCGTGCGGGCGGGCTTGCCCTCACCAGGAGGCCCCGGGAACCGAACCCGGGGCCTCCCATATGGTAAACGGGAGCCCCACTGATTGAGCCACAGAGCTGCTTCCCCTCTAATGCATTTTTAAAAAATATTTTATTTATTTCTTCCCCCCTCGTTGTTTGTGCTGTCTGCTCTCTGTGTCTGTTTGTTGTGTGCTCTCTGTATCTGCTCATCTTCTTTTTAGGAGGCACAAAGAACCAAAACCCGGGACCTCCCATGTGGGAGGGAGGTGCCCAATTGCTTAAGCCATCTCCACTCCCTGCTTGTTGTGTCTCTCATTGTGTTTTCTCATTGTGAGTTATTGTATTATTGTATTATCTCATTGCATCATCTTGTTGTGTCAGCTCACCACGCCAGCCCATCACATCAGCTCGCTGTCTTGCTTGTCTTCTTTAGGAGGCACTGAGAACTGAACCTGGGACCTCCCATGTAGTAGGCAGGGGTCCAACTGCTTGAGCCATATTTGCTTCCCTCTAATGCATTTTTTATCTCATCCATTTGTCTTTCATTCCCATAAGCTCTGTTACTTTTCTTTGCTGGCTTTCAAATTGTTCTTTATGCTCACCCAGTGTCTACTTAAATATCCTTTATCTCTTTAGTCATATTTTCCTTCAAATCTTTGAATTGATTTAGGAGATTTCTGTGATTATCATTAATTAGTTGTCTTAATAATGTATCTCATTGTGATATTTGATTTGCTTCTTTGGCTGGACCATCTCTTCCTGTTTCTTAGTAATTTTTACTGATGTCAGGCATCAATATGTTGGTGAACTTACTCTGATGCTCAATTTTTGTCTCTTTGCCTTTTTTTTTTCCTTCTCCATGGCTCTTCTTTAAATTTTTTTTTTAAGATTTATTTATTTATTTACTTTTTATCCATTTCAACCCCCCTCACTCCCGGTTTTTGGTGTTTTGTGTCCACTCACTGGGCAATTCTCTGTGTCTGTTTCCTGCCCCCTCTTCTCATCCTTCTGTCTTCACTGGGATTTGATCCTAGGGACCTCTGATGTGGGAGAGAGGCATTATGCCACCTGCGCACCTTAGTTCCTGGTTTTTCGGCGTGTCTCGTCTTGCTCTCCCTTGTGCCACTCTCCTGTTACGTCATCATCTTGCTGCATGGCTCGCCAGGGCCTGGCACACCTGCACGCAGGGCCTTGGTGGCCCACCCGTTCATGGGCCCTGGAGGCCTGCGCACCTTCTATATTTTTCTTGATTTTACCATGAGGTCCTGGGGATTGAACCCAGGTCCCTCCATATGGGAGGCAGACACCCAGCCATTTGAGCCACATCCACTCCTCTTCTTTCATTTTTGATTCAACCTGTTCTGAGTCTTCAAAATTGCCCAGCTTATCAAATTTGGCTAAGAAAAAAAAAATTCAGATTAGGGACTCACTAATGGGGTGCAGATTTTCTCCTGGGAGTTTCAGTTAAGAGAGACCTAAAATTAGTTTATCTCCTTGCAGTTTCCCAGGCAGCCAGCAGATTGTGTTCGTGGGCAAAACTTTCCACGGAGATTTTTCATTCACCCATTGCTTGCTGGTGTTTCTGATCTGGCCAAAGCTGAGATTCAAAATGGGCTCTGATGGGAAGCAGATGTGGCTCAATTGATAGGGCTCCAGTTTACCATATGGGAGGCCCCAGGAATCGAACCCAGGGCCTCCTGGTGAAGGCAAGCCAGCCTGCGCGGTGCTGTGAGCTGACGCAGCAGGATGACCCAACAAAGGGAAACAAGCAGACACAGAAAAACGCACAGCAAATGGACAGAGCAAGCACAAGCAGCAAGGGGGGATAAATAAATAAATAAACAAAATCTTTGGCCACAGGAATCGAAACCAAAGAAAAATAGGGCTCTGCTGGCCAAATTCACTGAAGAGAAACCACTCTCCTCCCTCCACTGCACCCTCCCTCTCACCAGCAAGGAAGACATCCTTCCCCTCTCAGTCAGCTGCAGTGGGCCAGGGGTTTTATCCATGCTGCATGCCTTCCAGGGTGGGGGATGAGACTCCTCAGCCACTGCGGCAATTTAGTAACTCATGATTGTCATTTTGGGTTTTCTCTCTGTCCCTTGCCCTCCTGGGGGATGCACAGCATTATCCTGTTAACCCGCAAAGCAGGTTCCTCAGACAGCTTTTGGCCCTTTCTCCATTGTTTTTGTGAGAGAGCTGAACCCTCTCTGCCTATTCTGATGCCATCCTCCCAGAACTCCCTTAATAATGTCCTTTGATTCACAGTTTTAAATCTTGATGACGTCCAATTTATCTATTTTTATTTTGTTGCTCATGCTTTTGGTGACAAACCCAAGAATCTATTTCCAAATATAAGGTCATGAAGATTTTTACCAAATAGCTTCTTGCAGTAGACATGTCATTCTCATTTCTGGATGCCCAACATCTGTGTTTGGATGTCCCCTTCCTGTGTTGGAGGTATCCCCCAGCTTTGAGGCAGAGTCTACCTCCCTTGAAAGAAGCTGAAATGCCCTTTTCTGCCTCCCTTTCCCAGCCTCCTTTACAGCTGGGGCCTGGGCATATGACTTAGCTCCGCCAATCAGACCCATCTGCCCCAACTTTGAATAGAAGCTGCTGATGTGAAGTGGCATTTTGGCGTGGCATTTTGGCAACTGACAGTTGCAGTGGCAGCAGCAACATCCAGCTTTTAAAGGTGGTAGCACCTCCATTCCACCCATCTCTGTGCCCAGCAGAGGCCATGGGGTCTTCACCAGCCAGGTCTGCCACCTGGTCTCATCCAAGTATGAATTCTCTGACCCTTCCAGAGCTTGTGGGAATTAACCAGTATCTTCAACAAATTGCTTTTCTGCTTAGAGTAACCAGAATTAATTTCTGTTGCTTAAAACTAAGAACCTTGATTAATATAAAAACAAGCAACAGGAATGGATGGAGCAAGAAGTCCTAAGGGAAATGGGAGCCATCTCAGGCTGGTACATAGCCAGAGGCAGTGAAAATTCAGCTAGCATTAGTGGACAAGCCACCAGCAGCCCATGCCATGCCATAGTGAGACAGTTAATCCTGTGGGCTCCCAGAACAAAGTGCCCATCAAAGACAAGGATTTCAGGGACCCACTGGCTCCTGTTATAGTGGAGTGTAAAGACTGTGCTAAAGTCATGGGTGGGTATGCTAATGGAACCATATGGCTTAAAGGAAAAGGACAAGCACAAAGTCCAAATTCTCAGCTCAAAGCATGGTTAGAAAACCAGGAAATTTTTATATCTTGCAGCTACAAAGCTGAAAGAGTAAAAATGTTTATAAAATGACACCATCAGGTGGATTCATACCCTTGATAGATCTTTAATTGGGAACAAGTGGAGAGATTAGAGACCAGAGACTATTATTAGAATGGAGCTCTGTAGGAAGCTCTGGAAGACTTAGGTACCCCACACCCTCACTGCATCTCCCTTGCCAGCCAAAGCAATGCCTCTTTCCCATTGTGAAGATCCTAGTGGCAGAAACCAGCTAGCTATTTGCCTAACCCTCCTCCCCTCATGGGCCAAGACCTAGATGGTATTTCCCAGACTCCCATGCAGTGAGATGTGCTGAGTGGCTATGAGTGGGAGGGATGCCAAGGACCCTCTGCCCTCCTGCTTCCAGAGTTGTCACCTAAATGCCATGCCGGGTGGCCAGGAAGCCATATCCTGAAGTTGGCAGGACTTCGGTCAGCCTGGTCCCTTGCCCCTACCACACGCTCTCACCACTTTAGGAAGAAGAGGAAAACTGGCACATAACAGACCCTGGCCCAGATGATCACAAAAAAGAGGGAACACATGGGAGCAGACAGACAAATACAGGGAGAGGTTGTCAACAGAAACACAAAGCCCACCGATGCTGGAGAAACAGTGGTGAGAGGAAGCCGGAACAAGAAACTAGGGATGTAAATGAGGCTTCTAACTATGTGGATTATTCAGGGGCTAGGATTCAGAAATCTCAGCATGTGCTGCCAAGAACTGCCCTTTGCAGAGGCCCCTGCCTGTGTGATATCTAGTGACACAAGGAGCTGGAAGCCACGATGTCCCTCCTGCGGGACAAAACATCTCCTTGCACGTCTGTTCACACAAGTAAATATAACCCTGGAGAGCAACTCTTAACTCTTGGACAAGACCAGAGGAGGCAATGTCCAGCGGCTGCCTCATGCTCCGGCACGCTAGAGGCAGAGGCAGCTTCCATTCCCCATATGTGCGGTCCCCAGAGAGCGGAAAGCACATCTGAGTGTACCACAGCCATTCCATAAGGGTCCAAAAGGAAAACCTTAGGGCTTTTACATTCATCTTTATTTGTTACCTTGTAAAGGTTTTGTGTCCCTTTCATAAAGTACCATACATAATATTTTAGTATTGTATACATGCACATAACCCTAAATACAAACAGAAATTTTGGAGGCATATGCTCAAATTTTAGAGATTTGCAGCCAAGAACATTTGGAGAGTCTATGGGCCACCACATTTGTGACCCAGAAAAATCTCTGCCCTCTAGAACGTTTTAGAACACCATCTTGTGCCAGAAGGTACTGCTAGGAATCCTCTGCCCAGTTCTGAGGGAAAGCTTTGGAAGACTTCCTTTCCCCTCAGAACCCAGAATGCTCGTTCCTCATTCTTCTCCCTTGCACCTGAACTCCATCTGGTTCCCACTCCCAGTCTAGGCCCCACTCAGCTGGCCTGCTTCTCTCTTTCCCCCAGGGAAGCTAAACATAGGCCTGGGCTTTTGAAGGAACAGATCTAAGGCCCACTGGCCGTCATCACTTCCCCAACACATGAAAAAAGCACCATGGACTTTTATAGACTTTGGGGAAAATACACACCCTGGCTTAGAATTGACCTTATCAAGGAAAAATAAGCTGCCCTGATAAAACTTGAGAGAGAGACATACTGTAAATCAGGTCTTGTAAGTTTTCCAGAAGAATTAACTAAAGGGACCACTATGAGGTGAAGAATCTGTATCTCAATCACTGTCCGATTCCTTTGTTAACACATTTTGATTTTCCAGCCTGGATTTTCTTACTGGATTGTTGAGCCTCCCAGGATATAAGAGCCAGGAGTACATGATACAATGAAGGAAAAGCTCCAGAGAGGAAACATGGCTGGGTTAGGTCTTACAAGGCTGCCAGGGCCTCCGGGGGCACAGCCTGGCAAGGAGCTGTGAAGAGAGGTTAATAAGTGAGCAAAGAGTGGGACAGAGTTCCAGAGGAGACACAATGGTTCCCAAACACTCCCAGCTCCTCAAGCCCTGAGGCTGCTCACCTGCCCACCCCTTCCAGTAGCGTCTTCCTTCTTTCCAAGTTCCGGGGCTACGTAGGCCTCAGAGGTGAGAGGACAGAGAAAACCCCAAGCCCGCCAGCTTCCCAGGGGACAACCTCGGGGAGCCTTAGACGAAGCGGCCAAGGAAGGAGCCCTGCCTGGCGGGGGGAGGAGACCTCACCAGCGACACCCGTACCCACCCCACGGGCGGCAGCGGGCAGGGAGCGTCTCAGGGTCGACGCCTCCACCTCCCCCAGCCCGCGGGCGCGCGCAGGCGCACTCGCGGCTCCGTCACGCCTCGGGGTGCGGAGCGGCGTCCTCGCGGCCGTCCGGGGACCAGCGTGGGTCGGAGCCGCGGGGCCCTGCCGCGCCCCCAGCGGGCGCGGCTGTGAGGCGCGGGGCCCAGGTGGCTGAGCGCCGCCGAGGGGTCGCCGGCGAGGGCCTCCGGTGCCTGGGGAGCCGCGGACCGGCGCAGGGGCGGGCTCACTGGGAGGGGGCGGGGCCAGGAGCTCGCGCGGCCAGGCCTGAGGGCGCCGCGGCTGCGCGTGCGCGGGCCTAGCTCCCTGGGCCCGCATACCTGGACGCGGCTTCTCGGGTGGCTCACGCTTGGGTGCAAGGTCAGGTCTCTAGGTGCGTCTGTACGCGCCTCCTGCTGAGAGGACGTCTCATGCATCCCGGAGAAACCCTTGCGGCTGGATTGCAGCATCTACCGGTCTGGACTTGGCGTGCGATCCGGGGCCCCTCCCGCCACCCACGAGGCGGCGGACGCGATGGGCAGGCGGCCCCGGGAGGCTGGAGTCCTGGCCCTTGCTGGCCGCCTTGGCCAAATCCCTGAGCAGGGGTGTGGGGCTCGGCCCTGCGCGGCTTTCCGGCTCCCTCCCTCTGCAGGGAGGTTAGGATAACTTGCAGGTTGTGTGAACGTCCCCGCGTGTGCCCAAGTTCGGGCCAGCGCCCAAACGAGCCCGCCTCCCCCAATGGCCCAATGGACAGTCTGAACTGCCAAAAGAAAATGGAAAAATTAAATTATAGCCAGATCAACTGGAGTGGATTTCCAGCTGTGTGACCTTGGGCAAGTTACTCCATCTCTGTGTCTTCGATTCTTCCAGGACATGTGAGGGTTTAAATGAGTTAATAGAGGTCAAGTGCGCATTACAGTGCCTGACACGTGTATGTGCCAGCTGTGATGTTTGAGGAGCAGGACAAGGGAGACTCTCAGATGCTGATTGCATCTTTCAGCCTGATGTGGGAAAGCACTCCACCAGGGGAGACAAGCCATTCACACATCAATTTACCAGGAGTTCAAAGCAGATTCCACCCTACCTGCTTGGGGCCCAGCTCTGAGAGCTGCTAGCATAAAAGATCCCTGCCCTGAGACAGAGGCATCACTTCCTACTTCACTGGGGAGCCTGAAAACTTCATGAGGGCGGCCTAGGTCAAGTGAGTGAGCAGGGGAGGGACATGGGTGGGAGGAGGCACCGGGTCCTCCGAATTCCCCTTCAGAATAAGTGCTTGCCAGCCTGAAGGATTCATAGTTTAATTCTCTGTGGGATGGAGCCTGGGCAGTGGGGAAGCTCCAGGTGGACAAGTGAGGTCTCTCTGACTGCTGGCCCTGGCTTCTGCTTCAGGGTGCAATTGAGACCATCTTCCCAACCAGAAGCAGGTTGAGGGGCCCAGGCTCCTCTGCCCCCCCCCCGCCACCTTCATGGGCCTCACTGCCACCCCCAGCCAGACTCCCTGCATTGTGCAGGGTCTGAGACCTCCTTGGCTGTTGGCCATGTGGTTGGTCCCAGCCTGGGCCTTGTTCCAGGCAGGTGTGCAGATGGGCAAGCAGGACCCATGCTCCCAGGGGCAGTCGGGGGAAGACGCCTGGCCAGTCCTCAGGACTCCGGATCCCACCTGGAAATGTGCTCCTGGGCTGCACAGAAAGCAGAAGAGAGCTAGGGTCGGTGGCAACCCAGGCAGTCCCAGGATACTGTGCTGCGCTTGGCCCAGGAGTATCCATGGCCGTGGTCCCATGCAGAAGCTCCAGGCCCTTCCAGCAGATGCTGTGGGAGCTGGGGACAGGCCAGGTTCACCTTTGCCCCCCAGCACGCCCTCCCCCACTACATTCATCGGTCTCTAGGGAATCAGGGCTAACACCGAGAGACCAGACAGCTCCCTGAATAACAGCTTGACAGGAGGAAAGGGACCTTGGAGAAATCACAGGGTGGGCTGTAGTTCCAGTCCTGCCTCTGTGTAGACTTGCTGTGGGAGGCTGGGCCCACCTTTTTCCCTCTGCCTCAGGTGCCCACAGGTACAACACTGCCCTGGGCAGGATGTCCTCAGGGGCCCTGTGTGCTCAGACACACTCAGGATCTGTGACCTGTATATCCCACCAGCCTGGAGTGGGTCAGCGGATACCCCAGGAGGTGTGGTGTGGGCGGGGACAGAGGCTGGAGGAGGGGGGCCGTGGGAGGGCTCTCACCAAACTGGCAGATGTAACGGTTTCGAGTTTTACAGCGTTGGTCGTTCCAGTTGAAGGCAGCCGAGGCCTGCAGCTCCACGCAGTTGCCGAACCTGCCAGGCCGGGATGTCGGGTGCTCAGGGTGGAGGGATAAAGTTAGGAGTCTGGGAGAGGCAGGACACCTGCATCTGAGAGGCTCAGGTGTGCCCAGGCTGACAGGTGGGGCTGCTGGGAGCCAGACCCCGCCCTGCCGGGCCCCACCCACAAGCTCCCGTTTTTTTGCTCTCCAGGCCACTCCAGCTCCTCTCAAAGAAACAAGGGAGGTCCCCAGCAAGCCTGGGTAACAACTCCACCTGCCCCAGTACCAGCCCTCAGCCACACTGGCCAGTGGGGGTGGACAGGGCAGGGATGGGTGGGGACCAGGAACAGACAGGCCCAAGTACTGTGGCCTTTCCTCTCACCAAGGAGAAGGGCCTGTGAGCCCAAGTCAGGCCGACCTCTTCCAGGGGATAGGCCCAGACATAGGCCTGGCTGCCAGGAAGGAGGCCCTCAGTGACCACAGGCTGACTCCCTCCACCCCTGCCACCCCTGCCCAGGGCATTCCTGGACTTTGAAGACCAGGGCAGGGCTGCATAACCTGCAGGCCCTGAGCACATGCTGGTGGGTGGGTGCATGCAGAAACGGGTGCAGGGGTGCACCCGTGGGTGGGGGATGGCTGGAAGAATGCGGTTCAGTGGACTGGTACACTCGGGTCAGGTGGGGAGCTGGAGGGCAGGGTGGATGGCTGGATGGATGATGCCTTCTGGGGTTCCCCTTCTTTCATGTGAGCTTCTGGGGGCTGGGGATGTGCCTTCTGTTTGCATCTCCCTCTCCCCAGCACTATGCCCACACCCAGCTGTGCCCAGATTTCCTGGGTGCCAGGTAAGCAGGCGGGTGGACGATCTTCAGGGGAGTCTAGAGGCTCAGCCAAGCAGCCCAGGTGAGAAGGTGGACCCCAGGATATGAGGGCACCCCAGACTCACCCCTGGTTGTCAGGCTGTCCGAATGCAAAACTGGTGAAGGACTGGAGCTCCCCAGTAGCCCAGTGGAAGGCATCCTTGGCAGTCTTGTAGGTGAGCCCTGGGCCGGAGCAGCCACGGTTGGCCCCACCACCCAAGATCCCTGGGACCCTCATCAGAGTTCCAGTTCTCCTGAGAAGAGGGCCCAGCCGCCAGCCCTGAAACCCCCTCCTCCTGGCACCTCAGCCTCAGGTGGTTCTCACCAGCCTGACTCCTGGCTCCACTTAGGGCTCCAAGCCCTCACCCTACCCTTGCCATCAGCTGGTGGGTGCTCTGGCTTCCCCCGCCCGGGAGTACTGGGGCAGTGTGGGGCGTCCAGTCCCTGCACTCCTGCCAGGCACTCACCAATCCAGAAGTTCTTGGTGTCAGAGTCACTGTTGGTCACCTCGTTGGTGGTCTCCAGGTGGCCCAGGTAGAAGGCGAGGATGTCCTGCACTTTCTGGCTCTCGATCTGGGCGAGCATCCCACCCTTCTCCTGGAACCCTCACCGGGTCAGCGGGGCCGGGCCCCCAGAGCTCAGGGCAGCCCTTCCCACATCCAGGGTGCTGCATGGGGGAGGGGTGCACACGCAGGCCTGGCCGGGCTATCACCCTCACCCCTGACAGCCTCCTGCTTCCTAGGGGAGGGGTCCCCCTAAATCCCCACTCCCTGCTTCTCCTCTCTGAGCACAGGACCCAGACTGGTAAGCCACGGGCCCAGGCAGGGACCTGCCCTCTGTAGGACTCTGTTTCACCTGCAGTGTCTTAACCATGTTGGCATTGGTTGCCAACATTAATAAATCAAGCCCTGGCACATGAAAATCTGAATTGATGGCTTCTCCTGAAAAATCCTGAGCCCCGGCCACCCTGAGCTCGCATTCCTGCAGGGCACCCAGCAGCTGGAGCTGAGTTGGGACAGCCTCTGAGTTGAGGACAGGTGAGCTCTGTCCCTGCGGTCCCTTGGCTCAGTAGATGATCTCCTGGCTTCCAGGGGCCTCTGAGTCTCACCCCTGCTTTCTGCTAAGGAAGAGACTGAGGCCAGGAGAAGCCACAGGAGCCACCTCTCCAGTGCTTGAGGCCAGGGGGACCTGGGGAGGGCAGGGGCGCCAGCACCTGGCATTCCATCTTGGCTCTGTAGTAGGTGTCTGCCTCTGAGGACACCACGAAGCAGTCCCCGTCGATCCTCAGGTCACAGGTGTGGAAGGGAAAGTGCACCTTGGCTGGGGGAGGACAAAGCCTGGGTTTGCGTGTGGGGCCCTCAGAACTGTTACCCTCTCCTGCCCTGCCTGGGAGCTCAGCTCCAGGTGCCCCTTCCTCTGGCCACCTGCTCCAGGCTGGAGAGTGGGTGGGAGCCAGAGGTGTGCTGGTAAACGATCAACAACCGGCTCTGTGAAAATGTGTGATTTGTCGTGTTTGCTGGTTTCCGTGATGTAAAGAGCCCCACCGCGGCCACTTCCACACTACTAACGTGATGCCTGAAGCTGGGAAGAGCTGTACACTGTGCACAGCGGGCTCCTGGGAGCTGGCTCCAGCCACCCTGAAGCGGGTCCCAGGTGGGCCCCCGCTCACTCGGGCCTTGGGCAGGACTCACTGTCGCACCGGGCTCCCCCGTAGCCGAGGTCGCAGATGCAGGAGCACTCCTCTTCCCGGAACCGGCCGTGCACACACTGCACGCTGCACCGCACTGCCGCGATAGGGCGCGCTCAGCTCCTCAGCCAGAGTCCCCGAACCGCCCCTCCCAGGCCCCCAACAGGCAGGGACACCCCTCTGAGTCATCAACCCTCATCCACACTTCCAACTGTCTCCTCACCTGGCCTCTTTGGTTTGATCCTCGTTGTAGAGAGAAACGCATTGGGACTTGGGGGGTGACCTGCCCGTGGTCACAGAACTGGGAAGGGGGGGATGGCAGGACACCGTCCCCTGGATGGCAGGAACCTGCTCTGGCTCCTCATTCTCTCCTCTGCCTACCACCCCAGAGCCTCAGTGGCCAAGTCTGACCCCACCCCGACTCCCCAGCATAGTTCAGGGCCTGGCAGGCAGTAGGTGCTCAATGAGCGCCTGCTGGATGAACACCAACAGTGTGCAAACAGCAAGCACCCACTGGGCACTCCCTTACCACACTTGGCACTCCCTAGAAACACTCTCCTAAGTGCACTGCCACTGCCCAGGACACACCCCGCTGGCGTGTGCGTGCACATGTGCGCACGGATGCACACACCTAGCTCTGACTCCCTCCTCACCACCTGGGAGGCTGCCTGCATGCACCCGTGGGCACTGGGTGTCATCTGCCCTTGCTGGGCCTCCAGGCAGTCATCAGCAGGAACCACAGGTGCCCCTCACCTTGGCAGAATCTGCCCGTGTAGCCAGGAGGGCAGTGGCAGTGGCAGGTGCTAATGTTGAGATGGCCATGGTTCTGGCAGAGCATGCGGCATGGGTTCCTGGGGACCTCTGGACAGACGAGGAAGGGCTCTTGGAGAGGGGCGTCCTCCCAGAGGGCTAGGCAGGTGCCTTCCCAGGATGCTGAGAGCCAGACTTCCAGGACGCTGCCCCTCCCCCTCAGCTCACCAGACCAAGCCTTCATGTACCTGCTGCCCCAGGAGGAGGAGCCAGGGTGGGCACTTACCGCAGAGCCCCCCTGTGTGGTCCCAGGCTTTGAAGCAGCCCGAGACGCTGGCTGTGCAGAGCGAACACCAGGCCCCCTTCTTATAGGGGTGGATTGTCTTTCCGTTTACCTCCCAGTTGCCCCTGCAAGAGCAAACACCAGGGTCTGCGCAGTGGCCTTGGGCAATGCAGGGGTGGGGCAGGCCCACGGGCCCTGGGCTCCCTCTGGCCCGATCAAAGAGTCGGGGTGGGGAGGTTTCCTAGCAAAGAAAAGATGACTCCCCAAACTAACAGTGGTCAGTTTCCCTGAGAGCAGGGTGATGCTTCCAGGAAGGAGCTTCTGCGGAGAAGCCACAGCTACCTGGCAGCATCCTGGGTGCCCCACTTCTCCACCCTCGCTCTTTCCCTCTTTTCCTCTCTCCCGCCAAGGGTGCAGACCAAGGGTTAAAGGCCTTTCGGGGGATGGGATTGTGTCTTACCCGGGATGGAAGTACCCTTTCTCCACCCCCACCCCCCAATCAGGGGGTGGCAGGGCTTACCCAGGGGAGTAGGCACAGGCAAGGGCCTCCATGTCTGCCTGGCCCACGGAGCAGAGACGCCGCCCACAGCCCAGCTGGCTTGAGGTGGCCCACACGAGCTGCAAGAGACACAGTGGCTCAGAAACCACTCAGGCTACCCCTCTCCCAGCCTGAGGGCCGCAGCACAGGCAGGGCTTGCCTGGGGAGGGGACACAGCCTTGGCCACAAACCAGGCACACAGCTCCCTGATCTCCCTCAGGCCTCAGGAGCAGCAGCTGTGCTGGGCAGGGCTACCGGGATGGGTGGGAGCAGTCTAGAACAGCTGTCTGGGTGAGGAGGAACCTCCTGGCTGAGCCCCACCCCAATTGCTGAACTGCAGAACCGTAACCTAAATAATTGTTCTTCTTTTAAGTCACTAAGTTTTTGGTAGTTTGTTGTGCAACAAAAGCTAACAGATAAAGACCTTTAAGAATATCAGAATTTAGATTTGAAATCTTAGAATGAGTGACACCTTAGAAAAAGCCCAAATGGGCAAGACACTGGAAAGCTAAGTAAACTCTGGCAGCCACTGAACACGACAAGGACAAGACTGGGTTGTGGGAAGGAAATGTGAATGTGTGGTCACACAGCTGTACTGAACAATTAGAGAATATGCATTCTTTATAGGAGTACCTCGACCCCTCACTAAACCACAAAGCAAGTTTCAACAAATACCAAAGGATCCTTATTCTACAGACCACATTTTATTAATTGAATGCAATAAAGTTTAAAGTAAATAATTTAGAAGTAAAAGAGAACACGTACCTTGAAAAATTGAATATACACTTTAAGATCAAAGACATCATAATGAAAAATAGAAAACACTTAGGCCCAAATGATAATGAAAACATTAAATATCAAAACTTATTGGATGCTGGTAAAGAAGTTTAAGGGAAAATTTCAGCCTTAAAGGCACATAGTAGAAATGAAAAAAGATTTAAACTTAATGCGGGGAGGGGGTATAGCTGAGTGGTTGAGCACCTGCTTCCCATATACAAGGTCCCGGGTTCAATCCCCAGTACCTCCTAAAAAATAAAAAATAAAAAAATTAAAAGTTAGTGAGCTAAGAATCCACATCAAGAAGGTAAAAAGAGTAAACCAAATAAAGTAGAAGAAAATAAAAAATAAGAGCAGAAATTAATAGAAAAGAGAATAAAGAAAACACGGAAAGGATAAAAACAAAAAGCTGATTTGTTGAAAAGACTAATAGAACAGACAAACCTCTGGGAAGATTGATAAAGAAAAAAAAAGAAAGAAGGTATAAATAAGTATTACTTATAGCTACAGATGTGGTAGAAATTTAAATCTCTGTTTAATTCTAGTTTTAAATCTCTGTTAAACGTATATCATTGATGTGGAGGCAGTGGCCACTGGAGGTTCTGAGGTCAGGAAGAGGGAAAACAGGAATAATAACGGGGGCATTTTCCGGACTTGGGAATTGTCCTAAATGACACTGCAATGACAAATACATGCCATTATATATCTTGCCATAACCTACAGAATTGTGTGGGAGAGTAAACTATAATCCATGCTTAGTGGCAATGCTCCAAAATGTGTTCATCAATTGTAACAATTGTACCATACAAATGAAGGATGTTGTTAATATGGGAAAATGTGGGCAGTGTGGGGAGTGGGGCATATGGGAATCCCCTATATTTTTTATGTAACATTTATGTAATCTAAATATCTTTTTTTAAAAATTTAAAATAAAAATCTGTTAAATAATGAACAATTATAGGTAATAAATAGGAAAACTTAGATGAAATGGACAATTTGCTAGAAAACAGAACTTGGCTAAACTGTCTCAGAAATAGAAAATCTGAAATGATCTATAGCCATTTTTAGAAGTTGAATCAGTGGTTAAAAATCCACTTACATGTGCACATACACACCCAAAACACACACACAAAGAAACAAAATAGAACAAGGCCCTAACACTTTACAGGAGAGTTATAGCAAATCTCATAGAAATTATTCCAAGGAATAGAAAATGAGGCAAAGCTCCTAAGTCACTTCATGAGGCCATCACAGCATTGCAGCCACCCGGATAAGCACAGTGTGAGAAAAGAAAACCAGGGTCAATTTCACCACCAAATAACAATGAGCAAACCAAGTCCAGCAGTGAATTTACAATACATTATCTCACAGCACGTCACAATCAAGTAGGCAGGGACCATATTAAAAATATTTAACAACCAGTAGGGCAGGGTCCTTGCCAATCAGGACGGATGCCGGGATGGGCGAGCTCCACTAGTGTGCCCGGCATTAAACCCTTGGTTCTAGATTCTGTGTGTGTGTGTGTGGGGGGTGATCCAAGGGGTTCCAGGGAAGAGGATAGGTCAAGTACATTCTGAGAACTCAGGGCAGCAGCTATTTACTGATATTTAAATCTGTGAGCACTTGAACAATTGTTACAGCATATACGGGTGCACAGTTGAATTCAGCCCTGCAAGTAGGAAGGCAAGGAAGGTTAACATTTAAAAGTAAATCTTACGGGAAACAAACTATGGACTAAAATAAACTTCCTTGTATTCTACTATAGACTTATTGTGATTCTACCAATGGAAGAAATACTACTGCTGTGGAGGCAGTGACCCAAGGGATGTTCTGGGGTTAGGGAGAGAGAAAAACAGGTGTAACGGGGGGCATTTTTGGGACTTGGGAATCATCCTGAATGACATTACAATGACAGGTACAGGCCATTATATATCAGGCCATAACCTACAGAGTCAAATGGGAGAGTGTGTAAACTACAATGTAAACTATAATCCATGCTTAGTAGCAATGCTCCAAAATGTGTTTATCAATTGCAATGAACGTATCACACTGATGAAAGATGTTGCTAATGTGGGAAAATGCGGGAGGTGTGGGGAGCAGGGCATATGGAAATCCCCTATATAGTCTCTGTAACATTTATATAATTGAAGTATCTTTTAAAAAATAAAAAAGTGAAAAAAAAAAAAAAAACCTAAAAAAAAAAAAAAGTAAATCTTACCAATAGTATTATGATTGCATTTTCAAACAAGAGTCATCTTTCAGAGGTATATTCTTATTTGTAGATAGAATACTACTATCTACAAATATATACTTATATTGTATATAAGGACAGGAAATAAATGAGGATATAGATAATTAAAATAATATGAGGATTTTTAAATCAATATATAATTTATATATTCTTTATACTGTTTGTTGGTTGTATGGGTTGCAAATATCTTTTTCCACCATGTGGCTTGCCTTTTCTCTTTGTTTATGTTATTGTTTATTGTATAGCAGATTTTAATAGCAATATAATCAATTTTGCTGATCTATTTCTTGATAGTTCATCCTTTATTTTCATGTTTAAGAAATCCTTTCCTACCCTCATGACAAATATATTCTCCCATATCTTCTTCTAAATGTTTAGATAATTTCCTTTTTCAAACTTAGGTCGTTAAGCCATCTGGAATTTTTTGTGCATGGTGTGAGATAAGGATTTAAGTACCACGTGCTTTTTCCATATGAATCTTCTCCCTGCTGAATCGTAGTGCCCGCAGTCACATACCTAGTTTACGTAGCCACGCAGCTCTGTTGCTGAGCCGTTTTGTTTATCCCTGCACAAACACTGTTTTAATTATTATGGCTTTATAAAAAGTTTTGATAAGAAAATCACCATATTATTTTTGTTCAAAATTTTCTTGGCTATTCTTGGATCCTGATTCTTGCATATGAATTTTTTTTTTTTTTTTTACCGGGAGGTCCTGGGGATCGAACCCGGGTCCCTCCATATGGGAGACGGACGCCCAACCAGTTGAGCCACATGCAACCCCTGCATATGAATTTTATTATCATCTGGTTCAGTCCCTTCAAAACCCATTTTTGGGTCTTGACTAAAATTGCATTCTATTTTTACAATATTTGAGAGTAAACCCCCATTTTATGATATTGAGTCTTTCAAGCCATGAGCAAGATATATTTTTCAATTGTCCTTCAGTCACAATTACAATTTTTAACACCAAATGTTGCACATCTTTCACTAGATTTATCCCTAGGTACCTTAGAGGATTTGTTCTAGTTTAATATTACATTTTGTAATTGTTGCTGATATATTGAAATGCTATTGGTTTGAACAGTGATTTCGAATCCTATAACCTTGCCAAGCTTCCTAATTAGTTGGAATAGCCAATCTCCTGGAGAGTCTATGAAAATAATATCATCTGCAAATAAGTAACAGTTGCTCCTTCTTTTCCATTCCTCTTGTTGAGGCCCCCCACCTCCATCTTATTGCACTGCCTAAAACTCTAGGACAATGACAAACAGAAACAGTAATAGCAGGCATCCTGCTCTTTCCCATCATGCATGATGCTTGCTGTAGAATTCAATAGATAGCCTTTATCAGACTATACACAGTCTCTTCTAATGTGAGTTTGTTAAAGGTTTTTAAAAATCATCAATAGTCCTGAGTTTTAGCAAATGCTTTTTCTGCATCTATTAAAATAATAATATGGTTGTTCTTTGGTCTGTCAAAGAGCGATGACACATGTGAATAATTTTTGGGGGGTGTGCAAAGTTGTTACATGACACCAGATCTTCCTGGTCACATATTTAAACCATTTTATTATAGAAAATTTCAAACATATACACAATGATCATAGTGGTTTAATGAACCCCCATGTACCCATAACCTAGTTTCGACAATTATCAACTCATGGCTTTCTGGCTCATCCTGTTTTATCTATATCCTCACCTATTTCCTGTCCTCTGTATTATTATTATTAATTTTTTTATTTTTTATTTTTTTAAGATTTTTTATTTATTTATTCATTTATCCCCCCCTTGCTGCTTGTGCTCGCTGGGTCAGCTAACCACGCCGTGCGGGCAGGCTTGCCTTCACCAGGAGGCCCCGGGAACCGAACCTGGGGCCTCCCATATGGTAAACGGGAGCCCTACTGATTGAGCCACAGCCGCTTCCCTATATTATTTTGAAGCAAATCCCAGATGTCATATCATTCGTAGTGAAATACCACACAGCAGTCAGCATAAATCACCCATGTGTAATGATCACCAGAAGTTAATCTTGTAGCTGTGCTCTGGAGTGATAAACTCCGGTTGCAAAAGGAGAGGTACAAAAAGAGCATTTATGAACAATTTAAACTCATACAACCCACTTACCCAAGTAGAAAAGGTATAAAAACACCTATATATGTAGTAAAGGTATGAAAACATGCTTGGGATTTTGCCTGTTTTTGTTTGTTTGTTTGTTTTTTACTGTAATACTCTAGTTCCTTAACAGTACCAGATATAGAGAAAGCACTCAACAAATATTGGTTAAATGAAAAAAAAAAAAATCAAACAAGAAAACACTCTTGGGAGTGATACTCTTTGAACTTCAGGAAGGTGGTTACCTGGGGGCCAGTGGAGGGTGGGGTTGGGGGAGGGAAGAGGGGAAAGGGCAGGGGAAGGGCTTCAGTTTAATTTTTTTTTTTTTTTTTTTTTTAAGATTTTTATTTATTTATTCATTTATCCCCCTCTTGCTGCTTGTGCTCGCTGGGTCAGCTAACCACGCCGTGCAGGCGGGCTTGCCTTCACCAGGAGGCCCCGGGAACTGAACCCGGGGCCTCCCATATGGTAAATGGGAGCCCTACTGATTGAGCCACAGCCGCTTCCCAGTTTAATTTTTTTTAAAGAGATGAGCAATACAGCTAAATCTGCTAAACTTAAATAATAAGAGGATGCCCATTATTTGATTTATGTTTGAAATATTTCATATCTAAAGTTGAAAAAAGCAAAACTAAACAAACTGGAGGAAAAGCAATTTTAGGGCAGACTGCAGCCCCTGCTGAGATGACTCCAGCTGGCCTCATGGGCCTCGGAGCTGGTACCTTGCCCTCACCTGAGTGTAGTGGGAGCAGGTGGCGTTGTGGGCACACTCCGCCGCTGCGTAGCTGTACTGCTGGCCCTCAGAGAACCACAGGCTGACCACTTGGACAAAGGATGCGGAGCCCGCAGGCAGCAGCTGCACATTCCAACCCACTTGCGGGGTGTGCCATGGGGCGGGGGGCAGGGCCCCACAGAGGGCGGCCCTGGCTTGAGCCAGGCGGGCCAGGCTGTCACTCCAGTCCTGGGATGGCACAAACAGAGACATTAGCAGGAGGCCCTTGGATGGGGGGAGGGGGCCGATGGGCCAGGCCTTAATGATCATCCCCCCCCAGCCATCTCCCGAGCATCCTCGGGGTGCCTCGTCATGCAGAGAAGAGAGCACTGTACAGAGGTCCTGCTTGGCAGTGCCTCTCTGGGTGAGCCTGGCAGGCCGCCTCACCTCTCTAAGCTGTTTCTACTCACTTTGCTGGGGCCAATCTTCCTAATTTCTCCCATGGGCGCCCTTAGGCCCTGTCCAGGGCATGCACCCTTAGGGGGACGGGTGCCCCCTGCGGGAAAAGTGCTAGCCCAGGCAGTGCAATGGGCTTCTGTTGTCATTTTTCCCATCTGGTAATGTGAGCCCTGGGCAGTGCCCAAGACTTTCAAACTGGTTCTCTTTGCCCTTAGGTAAAGAGGCCCCCCCATTGTCAGACAGGCTCAGCTGCTCCCTGGCCAAGCTGCCCTTCTACAATGCAAAAAGCCCCAGCAGCCATGCCCGGGTCCCCCATCTTCCTGGGCCCTCCACCCCAGGCCTTGGAGAGAGTAGGGGCCTCAATGGGAAATAAAGGACCAGAGAGGGTGTGAGAGGTCCCCAGCCACTGCAGCATGACGCTCCACTTGGAGGAAGTACTAGGGATTGAACCTGGGACCTTGTATGTGGGGAGCAGGTGCTCAAACCACTGAGCTACCCAGCTCCCCATATTTTTTTCTGGAAATGCGATTTTCTAAGACTTTGACAAAAGGGCCACGGAAACTACACCAGCCACTAACCAGCTGACCACAGCAGTCCCCTCCTGCCCGCAGGCTTCCAGCGGGAGCAACCACACACCAGGAGTGGAGGGGCAGAGCCACTGCAGGGCAGGGAAGGGGGAGAAGCCAGCCCCCTCCCGCCCACCTACCCCACCCCCACCTCCTGGGAAACCGACCCCGGAGTGCTCAAGGTCGTCCCCGTTGCCAGAGCCGGCCTGGGAAGAGTTTACAGGAGGCAGCCATGGGGAACCCTGCCCCGCCCTCGGCACCCTGGCCTGCTGACGTTGGCTGGAGCTGCGGGGGCCCTCGACTGGGGAGCAGCGTTTCTGAGCCTCAGGATGACACTCCCCACTCCTCAGCCCCAATCAGGGGGGTGGGAAACCCTACTCCCACCCCTGCTTCCACCTGGAAATGTGAATCGGTGAAGGAGCAGGGAACTTGGGAGAGGCCCCCTCCCAGGACCCAGAGAAAACCCAGGAGAAGTCACACAGTTCTCCCCCTGCGCCCAGCCCCCTCACAGGAGGCTTCCCCCTCCCCGCCCCCTCTCCTCCGATCCTGCTGGGGCTTCTTTGTGACACTCCTCTTTCCTGGAGGAGGGGACCGGGCTCCTTCCATGTCTCCTGGTCTCCGTAGCAACGGGATGCCAGGGCAGGCTCACACTTTGAGGCAAGTGTGAGGGTTCCCCCAGCAGGGAGGGTCGCGGTCCCCGCAGTGGGCAAGGCGACTGGCTGGCCTGGCCTGCCCGGGATCGTGGAAGGGCACTGGCAGGGCGGCCGAGCCCTCTTGGGGGTCGCCTGCTGCCCCCGGGGCGGGCACTCACCATCCGCTGCATGTTGGCCGCAGGGGGCTGCACCCGGCTGCGCAGGCGGTTGTGCAGGGAGAGGAGCCAGAAACTCTCCTTCCCGCTCAGCGCTGGGGGCGGAGAGACGAGGTCAGGCCGGTTCCACCCGGGACCTGGGGCCTGTCCCCGCCCTGGATGAGGGGAGGTCACCGTGGCAAGATGAGAGAGTGGCCCTGCCCTTGGCAACAAGCCTTAAGGACGGAGGGGAAGAGGCTGGAGGGTGCGTGTGTGTGTGTGTGTGGGGGGGTGGGGGGAGCCAGAGGGATGGAGAGGACAGAGTTGGAGAGAGGAAGGGGGTGAGAAGGTGAGAAAGGGAGACACTGAGCTTGGAAGAAGCGCTTGGATGGGTGCTGGGTGGGGGTGGAGTGACGGAAGGGTGGGGGCCTGTGGGCTGGGAGTGAGGAGAAGCCATCCATGTCTCCTCTGGGACCCCAGGCTCCTTGACTCTAACCCTGCACTCACATCCTTCATCCTTCTTCCACCCAGTCCCTGCCTCCCCTGTGCGTCACAGGCCCTGGACGGTCCTGGGGGCCCTCATGAAAGCTCGCCAGCATGGCCCGGAGCTCAGGCCCAGGAACGGGCTTCTGGAAGGCCCCAGGACCTTCCGCGGGGCTCATAGCTCCTCCACTGCTTTGTCACCCAGGTGCCCCCTTACCTCCGGGCATAGGAGCCTGCTTTTCCTGCAGCTGGAGCGGCCGCACCTCTGCCCAGGAGATGCCAAGGAGAGCCAGGAGCACAAGCAGGAGGCCAGGCTGGCGGCCCCAGGGCCCCAGGACGGAGGAGGGCTCGGGCAGCATGAACCTGTAGAGCGCTCAGGGCGCCACCGGGCTCAGCCGTCCAGCGGCGCCTCCTAGGCTGGATGGAGCTATTTACAATCTCCAGGAGTCAGGCGGGGCTGGCAGACAAAAGCGGCCGGCGAGTAATCCGTGTGTCCCCGCAGCCTCCCGTGGGCGCTGGCGTGAAAAGAGACAGCCAAGTCGCCGGGATCGTCGCCCCTCCTCCAGCCCCCGCCCGCCCCAGCCGACGGCAGACTGCAGGCGGGAGCCGTGCGCACTGACCCGGCGGCCCCTGCTAATCATTGCAAGGTTACTAGGGCCCTCGGGGGGCCCCGGGAGACCCCGCTGATTGGCCCGCAGACATTCCTGGGCTGCGGATTAGTGAAGGATGGCTGTGCCCTGGCTGGGACGGCGTCCTCCATGCCCATGGGCAGCTTCCGCGCCTCAGCCCCAGGCGCGGGGCGGAGGCTGGGCCTGGGCAGTGTGTCCTGGAGCCGGCAGGAACTGGGCAAGACCCAGGGGAGTTCTTTGCTTCCTTGGGAAGCTGGTCCCAACCCCAGCCATGAATTTAACATGGACGGGAGGTAACAGCACACCAGACAGGTGCCACCGCTGGGGTGGGGGCAGTCGGACGACGGGCTTGTAGGAAAGTGGGCTGGGTCTGCACCTGGGGGAGGGGAAGGGACCCTTGGGACAGTCTCTTGGGGCACAGTGTGGGCACCTCCCTTCCCACTTGACTGCGGGCCAGGAGGGGGCAAAGCTTCCTGGAAGGAGAACACGTGATGCCTTTGGCTGGCTGGAACCAGTCAGCCTCTAGTGGGGAGGGGATGGAGCAGAAAGGCAGCAATTCCCATGATGCCCAGGGCTTGGTCAAGGCCTATGTAATCCCACCAGAATAAGCTGGAGTACCTTGGAAAGTAAAAGGCTGGCCTGCAGGCCACAGCCAAACACCACATTCCTTTCAGGACAGTTCAAAGGTTATTCAACCATCTCAACTTTGCAAGACAGCTTTCCTCTTCCTAGGGTTTGTCTGATCCTTGCCCTCTGAGCCAGCACCCTCTGGGTGTCAACTCCCTGGAAACTCAGCAGAGATGCAAGTAGACTTTGCCTTGCAGGGAAACACTGATGGGACACGGATGTCACTGTGGGTATCTGGGAGTGGGGACAAGGCCAGGCTCAAAGACCCCTAAGCTGCATATTCCCACATGATACCCAGGGCCTCAGAAAAGAGTTTCTTCTCCCTCAAATGATGGACCCAGCAACCTCAAGCTCACCACATCTGGATCCCAGCAATGCTTAATAATAGTGTTTCTATAGAGGTTACCAAGCGCTTTCTATTATGAGTCCACTTAATTGTCATAGCCCTGTGCAGATGCGATGTCCATTTTACAGATGAGGAAACTGGGGCTGGTGTGTGTCTGAGGGACTTGTCTGAGGTCCCCTGGCCAGTGCAAGGTGCTGTCCCAACTAATCCGGGACCTCTGTCTTCACATTCCCAGCCCTTTCTTTCACGTCATGGGTCGTCTTGAGTTCCGTTTCCACAGACCTGCTCTCTGCTGAGTAATAAAAGACCCAACTCCTGCTCCTGGGGTTCGGTAACAGACATGGCCAGTTCTCCTACTTAGGATGATGCCAGGCACTTGAGACAGGTGGGAGAAAAATATACTTTGGGGTGGAGCAACTTTTGAGGGGCTCTCACATCCCAGCCGTGGGTGGCCCTGGACCCTGGCTCACCCCAAGAGGAAAGAAGGCGAGTCCAACTTCAGCAGCCAGAAGAGGTGGAGGGAGTGGATAAAACACTAAAGCAGACATCTCAGCTCCTAGGTTCTGACTGGGATGCTGTGTGTCCCCTGGGAAGGTCGCTCCCACCCCTGGGCCTTGGCGTCCACCGCCTGAAGCAGGAATGACAACCTCTGCTGGGCTCCTTGACCAGGGCATTGCGGCTTGGTTTGCGTGATATTTCCTTTCCGGTCCAGGCTGTTTAATGGAGCATGCTGAGTGGTCGGGGTGGGTTTTGAGATTGGGTGACCCCTTTCTTGGAGGCAACTTCCCCAGGTGAATTACAGAGTTTGTGCTCACCACCTAGATTTCACTATGTGCCTTTTACTAAATTTGCTTTATCACACACCTCCCTTCTCTCTCCACCCCTCTCCAGCTGATTTGTAGCTTATACTTAAAGGCTTTATAGTGTTCAAGCCATTTGGTCTTTTCCTGAAGCAGCTCATTTTTTTGGAGTCATGAAATCCTGTTGGTGGGTCACCATAAGTCTCTTTATAATTTATATTCAAATTCTGGAGAGCTGTGGCCACATCTTCTCTAAAAATTATATGTCCATTTTATTTTGTATTATTATTATTATTTTTTTTAAAGATTTTATTTATTTATTCATTTATCCCCCCCTTGCTGCTTGTGCTCGCTGGGTCAGCCAACCACCCCATGCGGGCGGGCCTGCCTTCACCAGGAGGCCCCGGGAACCAAACCTGGGGCCTCCCATATGGTAAACGGGAGCCCTACTGATTGAGCCACAGCCACTTCCCTATTTTGTATTATTTTTAATTTTTTAAATTGTTATTTTAGAAAAGTCAAAACTCCAGAAAAGTTGAAAGAATAGTACAATGAACATTCAAATGCACTCAGCCTATATTCACTAATTGCCCAATTGCTAAAATTTGCTTCTTTAGAAGACAATTATATGGGTGCATATAGGTACAGTTGAGGTAATAGTAGTTTACAGTGAACTTTCTCAGATCTTAAGCGTATAATTCAATGAATTCTAACAAATGTATATACTACTGTAACCAACAGCCTCATAAGGATATAGGACATTTCTATCTCCCCAGAAATTTCCTTTATGCCCTTCGAGGCAATTCCCATTTCAATAAGCAAACTCCTTTCTGATTTCTATCATCATAGATGAGTTTTGTTTGTTCTAGACTTATAGAATATACACACTTTTGTACCTGGATTCTTTTGCTCAACATATTGTTCTGTGAGTTTCATTCATGTTCTTGCCTGTCTCAGTATGATTTGGTTTTGTTGTTTCTTTAATTGCTGGTAGGCAATTTGTTTATTCTCCTGTTGATGGACATTTGGGTAGTTTCCAGCTTTTGGCTATCATGGATAAAGTTGTTATGCTTTGATGGTACCATTTTTTTTTTCATTTTACTTAATAAATGCCTAGAAAAGAGAAAAAAGACACAATTTACCAAAGTCAAAAAGGATAAAGGGGTCATCATAATAACCAATCTTACAGAAACAAAAAAGTGCATAAGTTACATACTTAAGATTGCAAATGTATGAAGTCCTAGAGGAAGCAAAGCTGGGGACAGAGATTAGATTCGTGGTTGCCAGGGACTAAAAATGGGCCTCGGAGCCGGTACCTTGCCCTCACCTGAGTGTAGTGGGAGCAGGCGGTGTTGTGGGCACACTCCTCCGCCGCATAGCTGTACTGCTGGCCCTCAGAGAACCACAGGCTGACCACTTGGACAAAGGATGCGGAGCCTCCAGTCCTGGGATGGCACAAACAGAGACATTAGCAGGAGGCCCTTGGATGGGGGGAGGAGGCTGATGGTGGTAGTTGCAGGACTATATATTTTGTCAAAACTCTAAAAGGGATGACATTTACTGTATGTAAATGATACCTCAATAAACCCGTTAAAAATATGAGGGAATATTAAGAACAATTCTACACCATCAAAATAGACAATGTAAATAAAGTATGCAAATTTCTAGAAAGACAAATGACCAAAACAGAGAAGAAACAGAAAATCTGAATAGACCTAACACCATAAAAGAAATTAAATAAGTGATTAAAAATAGTTCCACAAAGAAAAGCCCAGAGGCAGATGGCTCAATCTATCTCCTAGTAATCTATACTAGAAGATTTTATCTCCCTATGTTTGTTCTTTATATTTAGTTCACATTAGTGAGACCATGTGTCCTTTTGTGTCTGGCTTATTTCGCTCAGCATGTCTTCAGGCTTCATCCATATTGTCATATATGTCCCGATTTCATTTCTTCTTACAGAGCATAGTATTCCATCTTATGTATATACCATATTTTGTTTATCCATTTGTCAGTTGAAGGATATGGGTTGTTTCCATCTTTTGGCAATTGTGACTAAAGCTGCTATGAACATCTGTGTGCAGATGTCTGTTTGCATCCCTGTTTGTTTGTTTTTTTATAAAGATTTTATTTATTTATCATTTATCCCCCCCTTGCTGCTTGTGCTCGCTGGGTCAGCTAACCATGCCGTGTGGGCGGGCCTGCCCCCACCAGGAGGCCCCGGGAACCGAACCCGGGGCCCCCCACACGGCAAACGGGAGCCCCACTGATTGAGCCACAGCCGCCTCCCCACATCCCTGTTTTTGGTTCTTCTGGATATATTCCTAGTTGAGGAATTGCCGGATCATATGGCAATTGTATATTTAGCTTCCTGAGGAACCCGACAAACTGTCCTCCACAGAGGCTGCACCACTCTACATTCCCACCAACAGTGAAGGAGTGTTCCTATCTCTCCACATTCTCTCCAGCACTTGTTGTTTTCTGTTTTTTTAATAATGACCATTCTATTTTGTGTGAGATGATATCTCATGGTAGTTTTGATTTGCATTTCCTTAATAGTTAGAGATATTGAACTTTTTTTTTCGTGTGCTTTTTCATCATTTGTATTTCCTCTTTGGAGAAATGTCTATGTAAGTCTTTTGCCCATTTTTAAATTGGATTGCTTGCCCTTTTATTGTTCAGTTGTATGATCTCTTTATATAGCATGGAACTCAAACGTTTACTGCAGGAGTTCTTAACCTTTTTTGTTCCACGGTTGCCTTTGCCAATCAGGTGAAAAACATGGACTGCTTACTAAGTCCACACTATACTGTATATTATTTAATAAGTATATCACACCCCCACAAACACGTGCCCACAAGAATGTGTTTTGTTTTGTTTTTTATTTAAATTCAGGCTCACGGACCCTTTGTTAAGAACCACTACCTTGGGAAGCGGCTGTGGCTCAATCAGTAGGGCTCATGTTTACCATATGGGGCCTCCTGGTGAGGGCAAGCCCGCCCGCAAGGCGTGGTTAGCTGACCCAGCGAGCACAAGCAGCAAGGGGGGGATAAATGAATAAATAAAATAAAAAATCTTAAAAAAAAAAAAAAAAAAAAAGAACCACTACCTTATTGGATATGTGGTTTCTAAATATTTTCTCCCATGACGTGGGCTGCCTTTTCACCTTCTTGACAATGTCCTTTGAAGCACAAAAGTGTTTAAATTTGAGGAAGTCCCATTTGTCCATTTTTTCATTCATTGCTTGTGCTTTCATGTAAGGTTTAAGAAAATACAAGCTGAGGGAGCAGAGGTGGCTCAAGTGATAGGGTGCCTCCCTTTGGTTCCCAGTGCCTCCTAAAGAAAAAAGAAAAGAAGACGAACAGAGAGCAGACAGTGAGCGCAAACAATGAGGGGCGGGGCGCGGGGGGGGGAGAAATAAATAAAATAAATCTTTAAAAAGAAAAAAAAGAAAAAAGCACCAGGTCTTGAACATGTTTCCTTACATTTTCTTCTAGGAGTTTTATGGTTCTAGCTTTTATATTTAGGTCTTTGATCCATTTTTTAAAAAGATTTATTTCATTTATTTCTTCCCATCCCCTCACTGTTTGCACTTGCTGTGTCTGTTCATCTTCCTTGTTTCTTTAGGAGGCACCAGGAGCCAAACGAGGGACTTCTGATGTGGGAGGGAGGCGCCTAATTACTTGAGTCACCTCTGTTACCTGCTTTGTTGTATCTCTCATTGTGTTTTTCTTCTTGTGTCTCTTGTTGTGTCATCTTGTTGCGTCAGCTTGTTGCACCTGCCCATCGCGCCAGCTTGCTATCTTGCTCGTCATCTTTAGGAGGGACCAGGAAGCTCTGCTCTCTGCTTTGTTGTGTTTCTCATTATGTTTTTCTTCTTGTGTCTCTTGTTGCATCAGCTTGCTGCACCTGCCCATCGTGCCAGCTCACTGTCTTCTTTAGAAGGCACTGGGAACCGAACCAATGACCTCCCATGTGGTAGATCAGAGCTCAATTACTTCAACCACATCCGCTTTCACTTTGATCTATTTTGACTTAATTTTTATATAAGATGTGAGGTAAGAGTGTTCTTTCTTTCTTTTGGGTATGAATATCCAGTTCTCCCAAAACTATTTGTTGAAGAGACTGTTCTACCCCAGATGGGTGGGCTTGACAGCCTTGTCAAAAATCACTTGATCCCTGTGCAGGGAGGACTTATTTGAGTCCAATTCTGTCATTCTCAGGAGCACAGATTCCAAAATAGAGCCCACTGATAAGGCATCTGTCTCTGGGGCTATCCCCTCTTATATAGGACCTGGGTGTCTCCAGAGCCCTCAGGAACCCCTCTGTGTGGGGTGATATACACTTTAGTGTTCTATGAGATCCTACTGAGGTGTGCTTAAGCATTACCTCTGGGATGACCTCCCGACTCTCTTTGAAGTCTCTTAGCCACTTGAACTCATTTCTCTTTACCTTTTCCCCCTTTTATTCAAGGTCTTTTTCCAGTCATGTTGCCAGTTGGCACTTGATTTTAATCCCTCATTGCCAGGGAGGCTCATCCCCGGGAGTCATGTCCCACGTTGGGGGGAAGGTAATGCATTCATATGCTGAGTTTGGCTTAGAGAGAGGCCACATTTGAGCAACAAGGAGGCTTCAGGTGGCAACCCTTAGGCACCCCATAACAGTAGGCTAAGTTTCAGTTACAAGAGCAAAGACTCATAAGGGTAGTCATCAATAACAATAACTCATCAGTGGGCCATCCTCTTTTGACAGACACTGTCCCTGCATTCAGAAGACTGTTGCTGCTCCCTTGGAGAATGTGGCAGAGCTCTCCAGGCTAGGAATTCAGATTCCCTCATTTATTGAGTGATTGTCCACCCACCGTGACCATGCCCCATCCTTTGATCATTTGACCAATTTTGTATATCTTTCATGTATATTCAGATGAACTTACTCCCATGAATCCCCCCTCCCAGACACCCCCGACTAATAATCCCCTGCAGCACCCATTGTAACCCTTCTGTGATCTAAATCTTCCATGAACATGTAGCCCATATAATAATCAAATACACTTAATAGGAAAAAGAAACAATGATAAGCTTAAATGCAAGAGACAAACACAAGGAAACTCAGGGAAAAAAAATCAAACAAAAAACAAACAAAACAAAATATAATTAGTGGATTGGGACATTCAAAAAAAATGGAAAAAAAAACCCCAAAAGAAATGCCTTTTTCTAAAAAAAGTTCTATTCAAACCTATATGTGATGCTGAAGTTTTTAGGTATACTTCCAGAGACTGGAGCCTCTGGCCTACCTATGTGCCAGGTGTGTGTGGAATCTCGGTGGAGCTGCAACTCCTATCCTACAGCTCAATAGACTCATCCAAGTCACCTGGCGAGGAGACAACGATGGGTAACGGCCATTCCAGGGAATGGAGACAGCCTGCAGCTGCAGGCAGGATCATCCCACCCACCATATCCATGGGATATAAGCCCTCTCTCACTTGGAGGTGGAGTGGACATCACCATCCCAGTCCCCTCAGGATTGGGGGAAGAACTATGGACTAGAGTGGACTTAATGGTATTCTGTTGTACACATATGGTGATTCTAGCAATGGAAGAGATTATAACAGTGAGGTGGAGCCGGTGGCCACTGCACACTTTGGGGGCAGGGAGGGGATGTGCAGTTGAAATACAGGGGCTTTTTTGGGACTTGGGGGTTGTCCTGAGTACCGTCGTGGCGACGGATGTAGGCCATTTTAAATCAGCACACACCATTCAGAACTGTGTGGGAGAGAGTATGATCTACGATGTGAACTGTGGTATATGGTTGATGGCAAGGCCCCGGGATGTGTAGGTCCATTGAGGGTGATGGGCCACACTTGTGGGAGATGTTTGTGTGGGATGTTGTGGGAGGTGTGGGAGGTGGGGAACATGGGAATCCTTGTAGTTTCCGTGTAATATTTAGGTAATCTAAGCACCTTTAAAATATATATATATATATATAAATAACATTTTTGTAAGCAAATGCACATATAGGCATATATATTTATATATAATTTTACAAATATGTATTGTGAAAAATTTGATTTTTACCCACAATAAAAAAAAAAAAAAAAAGAATAGAGGAACACACAAACTTGGAAAAAAAAAAAATCACTTGATCATAGATATGAGAGTCTATTTCTGAACTATCAATTAGGTTCCATTGGTGTATATGTTTATCTTTTTGCCAGTACCATGTTGTTTTTACCACTGTAGTTGGGTATTATGATTTAAAGTCCAGAAGTGAGAGTCCCCCAACTTCGTTCTTCCTTTTTAAGATGTTTCTGGCTATTTGGCATCCCTTACCCTTCCAAATAAATTTGACAATTGTGTTTTCCATTTCTTAAAAAAAAAAAAAAAAAGGCTGTTGGAATTTGTACTTGGATTGTATTGAATTTGTATATCAATTTGGGTAGAATTGACATCTTTAGGATGTTTAGTCTTCCAATCCATGAACACAGAATGTTCTTCCATTTATTTAAATCTTCTTTGATTTCTTTTGTCAATGCATTGTAGCTTTTTGAATACAAGTGCTGTATATCCTTGGTTAAATTTATTCCTAAATATTTTATTCTTTTAATTGCAATTGTAAACAGAATTTTTCCCTGACTTCCTCCTCGGATTACTCATTACTAGTGTACAGAAACACTACTGATTTTTGCATATATATATATATATATTTTTTAGATTTTATTTATTTATTCATTTATCCCCCCCTTGCTGCCTGTGCTCGCTGGGTCAGCCAACCACGCCGCGCGGGCAGGCCTGCCCCCACCAGGAGGCCCCGGGAACCGAACCCGGGGCCTCCCATATGGCAAATGGGAGCCCCACTGATTGAGCCACAGCCGCTTCCCGTGATTTTTGCATATTAATCTTGTATCCTGCCACTCTGCTGAACTTGTATATTAGCTCTAGTAGTTTTGTTGTAGATTTTACAGGACATTCCAGGTACAGGATCATATCATCTGCAAATACCAAAAGTTTTACTTCTTTTCCAATTTGGATGCCTTTTATTTCTTTTTCTTGCCTGATTGCTCTAGCTAGAACCTCTAGCACTATATTGAACAACAGTGGTGACAGTGGACAATCTTGTCTTCGTCCTGATTTCAATGGGAAAGCTTTCAGTTTTTCACTATTGAGTACAATGTTAGCTGTGGGTTTTTCATATATGCCCTTTATCATGTTGAGAAAGTTTCCTTCAATTCCCATCTTTTGGAGTATTTTCATCAAGAAAGGATGTTGTATTGTATCAAATGCCTTTTTCGCATCAGTTGAGATGATTGTGTGGTTTTTGTTCTTTCATACATTAATGTGATGTATTATGGATGTTCTTGTGTTGAACTACCCTTGCATACCTGGTATAAAACCTACTTGAGGGGAGCAGATGTAGCTCAAGCCATTTGAGCGCCTGCTTCCCACATGGGAGGTCCCAGGTTTGCTCCCCAGTGTCTCCTGAAAACAACAACAACAATAACAACAAGCAAACAAACGAAAAAACCAATTCAGGGGAGGTGATGTAGCTCAGTGGTTGAGTGCCGGCTTCCCACATACGAGGTCCCAGGTTCAATCCCTGTCCCGGTATCTCAAAAAAAAAAAAAAAAAAAAAAAAGGAGAGGAAGTGGATTTAGCTCAGTGGTTGAGCACCTGCTTCCCATGTATGAGGTCCTCAGTTCAATCCCTGTACCTCCTTAAAAAAAAAAACCAACCCACTTGGTCAATATGAGTAATTCTTTTAGTGTGTTGTTGGATTTGATTGGTATTTCATTGAGGATTTTTGCATCTATATTCATTTTCTTTTTTTTTATAATATCTTTATCTGGCTTTGGTATTAGGGTGATGTTGGCTTCAAAGAATGAATTTGGTAGCATTTCTTCCTGTTCAATTTTTTGGAAGAGTTTGAGTACGATTTATATTAAATCTCCTTTGAATGCTTGGTAAAATTCACCTGTGAAGCCATCTGGTCCTGGGCTTTTCATTTTGGGGAATTGTTGAAAAGTTTGTTGACTGTTTCAATCTCTTTATTTGTGATTGGTTTGTTGAGGTCTTCTCTTTCTTCTACGGTCAGTGTAGGCTGTTCGTATTATCCATTTCTTCTACATTGTCTAGTTTGTTGGCATAAGTTGTTCATAGTATTCTCTTATGATCTCTTATTTCTGTGGGTTCAGTAGTAATGTGCCCGTTTTAATTTCTGGTTTTATTTATTCAAATCTTTTCTTTTTTTCTTTGTCAGTCTAGTTAAGGGTTTGTCCATTTTATTGATCTTCTTGAGGAACCACTTTTTGGTATTGTTGATTCTCTCTATTGTGTTTTTGTTCTCAATTTCAATTATTTCTGCTCTTATCTTTGTTGTTTCATTCTTTCTGCTTGCTTTGGGAATAGTTTGCTGTTTCTTTTCTAGTTCTTCCAGCTGTGTCGTTAGGTAATTGATTTTAGCTCCTTATTCTTTTTTAATGTAAGCATTGAGGACTATAAATTTCCCTCTCAGCATTGCCTTCACTGCATCCCATATGTTCTGATATGTTGTGTTCTTGTTTTCATTTGTCTTGACATATTTACTGATTTCTATTGCAATTTCTTCTTTGATTCACTGATTATTTAAGAGTTTTTTGTTTAATCTCCATATATTTGTAAATTTTACCCTTTTCTGTTGTTGACTTTCAGCTTTATTCCATTATGATCAGAGAAAGTACTTTGTATAATTTCAATCTTTTTAAATTTATTGAGATTTTTTTTGTGTGACCCAACATATGGTCTATGCTGGTGAAAGACCCATGAGCACTTGAGAAGAATGTATATCCTGCGTTTGGGGATGCAATATTCTGTATATGTCTATTAGGTTTAGTTCATTTATTATATTATTCAAGCTTGCTGATTCTTCATTGATCATCTGCCCAGATGCTTTATCCAGTGATGAGAGTTGTATATTGAAGTCTCCAACTATTATTGTAGAGAAATCTATTTCTCCCTTCAGTTTTGCCAGTGTTTGCCTCATGTAATTAGGGACATCCTGGTTAGGTATATATACATTTATGATTGTCATTTCTTCCTGGTAAATTTCCCCTTTTATTAATATATAATAGCCTTCCCTGTCTCTAATAAGAGCTTTGCTTTTAAAGTCTATTTCATCTGATATGAGTATAGTCACTCCAGCTTTTTTTTTTTTTTTTTTTTTTTTGTAATTGCATACATGGAATATCTTTTTCCAGCCTTTCATTTTCAATCTATTTGCATCCTTCTTGTAGAAGCTATTGATGGCTCATATTTTCTTATCCATTCTGCCAGTCTATGTCTTTTGATTGGGGAGTTTAATCCATTAACATCAATGTTATTACTGTAAAGGCAGTTCTTACTTCACCCAATTTGAGCTTTGGGTTTTAACTGTCATATTTTATTTTCACCACTCTTTTTAAATTTTTAGTTACTTTTACTAATATAATGTTCATTTCTAGGCCCTCTTCCAAGTCTCTCTCTCTGCTGTCTTTTCTTTTCAGACTGTGGCACTCTCTTTAGTATTTCTTACAAAGCCAGTCTCTTGGTTACAATCTCTCTCAGTTTCTGTTTAACTGTGACTATTCTAAACACACTCTCATTTTTGAAAGACAATCCTGCCAGATATAAGATTCTTGGCAGGCAGTTTTTCTCTTTCCACACCTTAAATATATCATACCACTGCCTTCTTGCCTCCATGGTTTCTAATGAGAAATAAGCACTTAATCTTATTGGGCATCCGTTGTATGTGATGAATCACTTTTCTCTTGCTGCTTTCAGATTTTTCTCTTTATCTTTGGCATATGACATCCTGATGAGTTTATGTCTCAGAGGAGATCTATTTGGATTTATTTGGATGTGAGTATATTGTGTTTCTTGGACATGGATATCTATGTCCTTCAATAGGGTTGGGAAATTTTCTACCATTATTTCCCCAAATATTCCTTCTGCCCCTTTTCCCTTCTCCTCTCCTTCTAGGACACCTTTGACCTGCATTTTGCACGTCTCTTTAATTCCCTGAGACCCTGTTCAATTTTTTCCATTCTTTTCTTTATCTGTTCTTTTGTACATTTGCTTTCAGTGGCCCTGTCTTCAAGCTCACTGACCCTTTCTTCTGCCTTTTCAAATCTGCTGCTATATGTCTCCAGTGTATTTTTTTTTTAAGGATTTATTTACTTTTATACATTTTTACCACCCCCTCACCTCCGTTTTGCTGTTTCTGTGTCCATTCACTGGGCGACTCTGTGTCCGTTTCCTGCCCTCTCTTCACTGGGATTTGATCCTCGGAACCTCCAATGTGGGAGAGAGGCGCCCTACCAACTGCGCCACCTTAGTTCCTGGTTTTTCGGTGCATCTCGTCTTGGCTCTCCCTTGTGCCACTCTCCTGTTACGTCATGATCTTGCTGTGTGGATCACAGGGCTTGGCAGTGCACCCGCGCATGGGGCCTGGCAGCGCACCCACGCACAGGGCCTGGCAGCGCACCCACGCACAGGGCCTGGCAGCGCACCCGTGCACAGGGCCTGGTTGCCCACATGCCTTCTATGGCCCACGTGCCTTCTATATTTTTCTTTTTTTTAAAATTTTTACCGGGAGTTCCCAGGGATTGAACTCAGATCCCTCCATATGGGAGACAGACACCTGACCACCCGAGCCACATCCGCCCCCCTGTAATATCTCTTAAGGTTGACCAAAGATACCCAAAGTTACAATCTTTTCCCATACAGGATGGTCATATAATAAATCAGGCTTAGTTTATCACCAGCATCCCAAAAACCAGGCCTAGGGAGAAAAACTAGGTCTGCGGACACATGCATGGTTTCTAATATAGCGAATATTTAGCCTACCCTGATTATCACAAAATCAGGACAATGAGAATATGTGCATTCTCCAGTGTATTTTTTTTTTTTTAAAGATTTTATTTATTTATTCATTTATCCCCCCCTGCTGCTTGTGCTCGCTGGATCAGCCAACCACGCCGTGCGGGCAGGCCCGCCCTCACCAGGAGGCCCCGGGAACCGAACCCGGGGCCTCCCATATGGTAAACGGGAGCCCCACCGATTGAGCCACAGCCACTTCCCTCCAGTGTATTTTTAACTTCATTTATTGTGACTTTCTTTCCCACAAGATCTGCTATTTTTCTATATATGCTTTCAAATTCTTCTTTGTGCTCATCCAATGTTTTCTTGATATCCTTAATTTCTTTAGCCATCTTATTGAATTTATTAAGGAGATTTGTTTGAACAGCTATGATTAGTTGTCTCAACTCCTTTATGTCATCTGGAGGCTTAGTTTTTTCCTTTGACTGGGCCATATCTTCTTGTTTCTTGGTATGGATTGTAATTTTTTTGTTGGTGTCTCAGCATCTGATTTACTTGATGTATTTATTCTCGGCTCACTTTCTCTCCTTAGTCTAGAGCTTTCTGCTTGATTGGCTTTGTGCTACAGCCCCTCTTTGATACTTGGTTCAACTTAATTTGGAACTTTATAGTGGCTCATGTTTAGCCAATGTGAAGTTTTTCAGCTCTTTTTCATCTGTTTCTTGCCCTTTCCCCCTTGCTGGTGGTGGAGTTGGACCCGAGGATGCAGTTGGTACTGTAAGCCATGGAGTCTGAAGCTGCCTGTGTTGACCCAGGAACCAGTGAAGCATCTCCCACCTTTCTCCCCTTCCAGGGGTAGGGGTGGAGCCACAGCTGTGTGCAGTTGTCCAAGCTGTGCAGACCAAGACTGTCTGTAGTTGCCTGGAGATGATGAAGCACCACAGCCTTTCCTCCCTGCCTGGGGTGGGGATGGAGCTGCCAGTGTGGGGAGTAAACTAAGCTGTGTGAGTCAAAACTGGCCACAGTTGCCTGGAGAGGCTGAGGGAGCACTATCCCTCCTCCTCCCTGTCGGGTACAGGGATGGAGCCCGAGATGTGTCCAACAATCTAGTCCATGTGTTCCAAAAGTGACTGCAGTTGCCTGGAGAGGCTCAGGAAACACCATCCCCCCTCCTGTCCTATGAGGGGACAGGGACGATGCCACAGGTGTCCAACAATCTAGTCTGTGTAGAACAAAAATGACTACAGCTGTGCAATGAAGCTGGTGCAGGTCCCTTCAGCTTCCTCCTTGACGGAGGCAGGGCTGGAGCCCAGGCCTGGGCAGCAAACCGACCTGGGTGGAAAGAAGCCGGTCACTGTAATTTTCAGTCAGCCCTGCTTCCCCGCATGTGGGGATCAGAGTTAAGATGGAGGCTACCAGGCTCTTTACAACTTGGACAGGTTCAGGCTTTAGCTTTTCTTAGGAGTGGACTTTTGCCAGCTGAATTTGTTAATCAGTAGCTGAATTTGTTAATAGGTCTGTGCCCTATCATCTCTTCCTTCCCCGCTTTTGGGAAATGGAGCTTCCCACTCCAGCAAGGGAATAGCTCCTGAGGCATCTTGTGTCACCAGTGGGGGACGGGTTCTGACCTCCATGGCATGGAGTGCTCTACTCACTAATCATCACTCAAAATGGGCAGTCTCCTCCTTCTGCTTGTCCAAGGATGCTCTGCTGGTCTCCTGGGCCCCCCAAACAGCTGATTTAGATAGCTTTGGCTGATTACTAACTGCTCTGTAGGATGAGCTAGCTGACTCTTGGAGTACCCTTCTCTGCCCCCATCTTGTCCCCATCAGTATTATATTGATACTAAAGCCAGGCAAAAAACATCACAAGATAAGAAAACTATAGATCAATATCCTTTATGAATATAGACATAAAAATCCTCAACAAAATATTAGAAAACTAAATCTAGCAACATATAAAAAGGATTAAACCCCATGACCAGGTGGGATTTATTCTAGGAATTCAAGGTTGATTTAGTTTAACATTTGAAAATCAATTAATTTTGTATTAAAAGAACAAAGGACAAAACCACATGATCATTTCAAAGAGACCGAAAGCATTTGATAAAATCCAAAACCTAGTCCTCATAAAAATTCTCAACAGGAGGGAAATTCCTCAACCTGATAAAGAGCCCCTATGAAAAACCTACAGCTAACATCATATTAAATGATGAAGCACTAAATACTTTGCCCCTCAGAAACAATGCAAGGATATCTACTTTCACCACTTCCATTCAAAATTGTACTGTTGAATGATGTGTAATTTAGTGCAATAAAACAAGAAAAATTAATTAAAGGCATTCCAGTTAAAAAAGGAAGAATAACATTGTCTTTATTGGCAGATGACATGATCCTGTATTTAGAAAATCCTAAGGAATCTGCAAAAAAATCTATTAGAACAAAGGTCTCAGGATACAATATTATACAAAAATCTTTTGTATGCTATAAACTAGCAACAAACAATTCAAAAGCATAATTGAAGGAAAAAAATTCTATTCACAATGGCATCAAAAAGAATAAAATACTTAAGAATAAAAATAACAAAAGAAGTGCAAGACCCGAACATGCAAAACTACAAAACATTGCCGAGAGAAATTAAAGAAGATCTAAATAAATGGAGAGACATTCCACATTCCTGGATTGGAAGACTCAATATCATTAAGACGGCAATTCTCCCCAGACAACATTAGGAAAATGAAAAGACCAGCCACATGCTGAGAGAAGATATTCGTAAATCATATATTTAATAAAGGACTTACATGCAGGATATATGAATAATGCTTACAATAAAATGAGAGGACAAACAACCCAATTAAAAGTGAGCAAAAGATTGTAATAGACATTTCATAAAGAAGATACATGAATGGAGAATAGGAACATGACAAAATGCTCAGCATCACTGGTTGGTGAGGAAATGAACATTAAAACCGCAATGAGACCCTCTCGATTAGAGGTCGAGTGGACATCACCATCCCAAAATCCTCAGGATTGGGGAATGAACTATGGACTAGGGAGGACTTGCTGGTATTCTACTATAGACTTATTGTGGAGACAGTGGCCACTGGAGGTGCTGAAGACAGGGAGAGGGAAAAAGAGGTGTAATATGGGAGCTTTTTTGGGACTTGGGAATCATCCTGAATGACATTGCAATGACAGATATAGGCCATTATATATCTTCCCATAACTTGTAGAATGGTGTGGGAGAGAGTGTAAACTACGATGTGAACTATGGTCCATGCTCAGTGGCAATGCCCCAGGATGCGTTTAACAATTGCAACGAATATGCCGCAGTAATGGATGTTTATGTGGGAGGGTATGGCAGGTGTGGGGAGCAGGGCATATGGAAATCCTTATGTTTTTTGTGTAACATTTATGTAATCTAAGTACCTTTTTAAAAATAAAAATATATATTAAAACAAACAAACAAAAAACCCACAATGAGAGGGAAGCAGATGTGACTCAAGTGACTGGGCTCCTGTCTACCATATGGGAGGTCCAGGGTTTGATTCCCGGGGCCTCCTGGTGATAAAGCAAGCTGGCCCATGCAGAGAGCTGGGCCACATGGAGAGCTGGCCTGCGCAGAGAGCTGGCGCAGCAAGATGATGCAACAAAAAGAGACACAGAAGAGAGACAATAAGAGATGCAGCAGACTGGGGAGCTGTGGTGGCACAAGAGATTGAGTGCCTCTCGAGAAGACAAGCAGACACAGAATACTCAGAGAGCAGATAGCGCGTGCAAAAACAAGGGGGGGGGCGGGGAGAAATCAATCAATCAATCTTTAAAAAAAAAAACCCACAATGAGATACCACTAAACATCCAGTAGAATGAATATAGACTAAAAGACTGATAAGACCAAGTTTTGGTGAGATGAGGTGAAATTGGAACCCACAAATATTACTGGTGGGAATGTAAAATGGTACAGCCACTTTGGAAAACAGTTTGGCAGTTTCTTAAAAAGTTAAATGTATACTTACCATAAGATCCAGCAATGTCATTTCTAGATAGATATCTGTCCAGGAGAAATGGAAACATGTACACACGCGATTATAGCACATCACTCATAACAGTCCAACACTGGAAGCAACTCAAATGCCCATCAAATGGTGAATTGATAAACTGTGATGTAGCGAAATAATAGAATATTATTCACCAATAAACAGGAACAAACTGTTGTATCATGTTAAAGCATGGATGAACATCAAACTTCTTTAGCTAAGTGAATGAAGCCAGACACAAAAGACTGCATATTGTTTGATTCAGTTTATAGGAAATTTAGAGATAGGCAAATCTCTAGAGGCAAAAAGATCAGTAATTGGGGCCAGGATGATAGTGGAGACAGACTATAAACAAGCATGAGATGACTTTTGAGGGTGATAAAGATGTTCCAAATCTGGATTGTGGTGATGGTTGCACAGATGTGTACGTTGATTAAAAATGAACCAGCTGTTCATATACGCTGAGTGAGTTTCGTGGCATGTACAGGTACATCCCCCAAAATGCTATGTAAAAAATTAAACAGAGGGAATACTTGCCAACTCATTTTATGATATCAAAGCCAGGTGAAGAGATTACAGAAAAGTGTGCATTACTTGGAAATGCACCAAAAACAAGATGGATAACATGTGGATATAGGGATGAATAGATGAAAAAAGATTTAATAGGGGAGCAGATGTGGCTCAAGCAGTTGAGCTCCTGCCTCCCACACGGGAGGTCCTGGCTTCAGTTCCCGGTGCCTCCTGAAAAAATGAAAACAAACAACAAGCAAAACAAATGGTAAAAACCAACTCAAGGGAGCCCATGTGGCTCAGTGGTTGAATGCTGGCTTCCCGCATGCAAGGTTCCAGGTTCACTCCCTGGCCCCGGGTACCACACACACACACACACAAAAGATTTAATGAGCAAGTTTAGTGAAATGTTAACAGTACAATCTAGGGTTGGGCAAATTCTTCCAACTTTGCAATATATTTGAAATTTATAATAATAAAACATTAGAAAAAAGAAACAGTCATTGTACACGACATGGCTCAGCTGAGAATATTATTTATAAAGTCAAAACAATGTAAACAATGAATATTGATTTAACCCAAATAGACAAGTTTTTAAAAAGGATGGATGGCAAGTGGTGGTGGTGGGGGAGTGTTTGTATGGTATGAGAGAGAAATTATCTTCCAGGGCAGTAGGAATATCTGAAACTTAAAAACCAAAACCAAGAAATGAATTAAGTACAAGCATGAATTAAGAAGTAGAGTTGATTACCAGGAGAAAGAGCTGTAAGAGTTAAGAGCGATTACCCCTAGGAAATGAGAATTGCAAGGGTGGGGTGGGTCAGGTTTAGCCTTATAAGCCTTGTAGTACTATTGCCTTAAAACTAGGGTCTGTATTCATTTGAAAAATAAAAATTAAATTCTAAAACTAGTCCCCAAAAGTCGACTGTTAAACTGGAAGAAGTGAACAGATCCTCCGTGAGTTAGCAGCCCTGAGGCTAGTCTCCGGTTAGATGGTCAGGGAAGAGACCAGAGTTGCCCAGGGCTAGCTCCCTTGGGTCAGGGCTGCTTCTCCTGGCTGCTGAAGTGCTGGAGGGGCCCCTGCCCTTTAGAGTCTCCAGAACCTTCCTCTGCTGGTGCTGCAGGGCTTGGGGGCTGGAGGGCGCAGCACCCTGCCAGCCTCTCTCACTCCTCTCAACTCCTGACAGGCTGGTCAGCTGCAGCTGGAGAGGTGGACGCCTGCCTGGAGGAGGAAAGCATGGCCTGGCTAGGGACAGACCAAGAATTTTACCTCCAGGATGTGGTGTAGGACCAGGTCATATGCAGAGTCTGTGCCTGGCCCCTTAGTGAGAAAAGGAGGGGGCAGACATTTATCAAGTATTGTGAGAAGAAAAGATGGAGCCCCAAAGTTGGGCGCTAAGCTGGTTGGGAGAGGAGAGTGGGATGCTGCTATTTTCTTGCCCGCGTTCTACATCGCTGGTTGCCCCTGGGACTTCTCTCTCCCGTGCTGCTGCCGGGCTTTGGATAAAAAAAGCTGGCAGATGAAGGGGAATGTGTCACACGTAGGGGCTTTCTGCTCAGATGGGACTGTGGCCAGGCTCTAAACCACGACTTGTGTGGACAAAGGTCCTGCCTGAGGCTACTCCATGAGGCTGGCAGGAGTTGGTCCCACATGGCAACAGGCTGAGAGAGACATGGAAACAAAGCTTCCCCGTGGAGCTGCTGCTACCTCCCAACCAGGGCCTGCAGGAGCAGAGGCCGGGGACTCAGATTGATCACTCTGCTGAGGTCTACAGCACAGCGGGCCCAGTAGGACCAGCTGGGCTGAGGAGGGAATGAAGCACAAACACCCCGCTACATGCTGGGCCCTGACAAAGCTGGAAAGCACAGAGGCCAGTCAGCCAAGACCACCAGAGGCTTGGGGTCCACCTGCTCACCTATTCTGTATAAGGCTGCATGTCCTGGGCAGGGAAAGATAGTTCTGACAGTTGCAGCTAATTCCAAGGTGCCTCCTCGAGGGCCTGCACCAAGCCCAAGTGGCTAGTTTTAGAATGAAACAGGCCATAATCACCTCAGGTAGAGCCATCAGCGCCAGTGGCACTCAGGAACTCCACAGGTGACAGGCATCAGGCTAAAGGGTCTGGGCACAGGTCCTGTGCTCTGCGAGCTCCAGGTCTCCAGCCTCCTTCGGTCTCTCGGTTCACCTCATCTCCCACCACAACATGGAAACCCTCGGTGCCAGGCCGTGCAGTTTGTCTTGCAAGAGTAATAAGAAAATAGCTGCTGTGCATTGAAAACGTTTGCTATGGACCAAGAATTTTATATGCATTATTTGAGTTTTGCAAAACCCTATAAAACAGGTGTCGCTGCCCAGCTTACAAGGCAGTGAATAACCCACCACGGTGACATGCCAAGGAGGAGGCCAGGTCAGCCCCAAGGTCTGCTCTTTACCACCCACAACGACTCTTTCATCTGGGATTCTGAAAGGCTTGAGTCCGATGTAAAGCGACTGACGGTCCCTAGCTCCCTAGATCCTTTCCTGGGAAAGGGCAGCTGGAGGAAGAGGGCACGCCCCTCTTTCCAGGCTGCGTCAGAGGAGCCCCTTCTAGTCGCCCTTGTGCCACAGAGGCCAGGCTGGGGTATCAAGGTCCTGAGGGAGAGTTGATTAGTCTGACTTGGGTTCCTGAGTCACCCACTCAGTGACCTCAAGTCCTCTGCCACAGCGTCACCTACTGGTCTGTTTATATGGGCAGAGGCAGTAAATGAAGACCCAAAGGTGCCTGTGCCAACTCTTCTTGGCAGGTTATCACCTCTGGTCTTTACTCCCACCCTGTGGGATTAACCCACAGGTTAACTGCATTAACCCCATTTTACAGACTGACAAACAGAGCTTTTGCTCCCCATTTGTCCCCACTCACCTAGTCATCTACTAAATGAGGGCACAATTCTGTGTGTTGGGGCTTCCAAGAAGCCAAGTCTTCATCACAGGGTTCACAGAACCAGTAGGGGAGAAAGACAAGTAAAGACAGACCCGCAAAGGGTACAGAGGGACACCAAGGGAGGCCCGTTCTGCTGGGGAAAGAAAGTCTTCACTGAAGAGATGGTGGTCATCTGGGGCTGAGTGTTCTTAACACGGACGTGGGGGGGGGTGCCAGGCAGACTGGGGTGAAATGGGCGGTCATTTGAGTCTAAATTCAGAACTCTCCCACGAACGAGCAAGCAGGACGGGAGTCAGGACGGTATTTTAGGGAGCAGTGGAGGGTATGGCAATTGTGCCCGTGTGGCTGGAGCGCGGTGGGGGACAGGACACGCCACAGCCAGGGGGAGGGGCACCAGGTTTCCTGCCGAGCCTCGCTCACCGCGTGGGCCCTGAGCCCCCAGCACCTCACCTGTCACACCCGGGACCTCTGCTCCACCCGCAAGGGAGTTTGGACTTCATAGAACCAGGGGGAGCACTTGAGAGATTCAAGCCAATGAGGGAAATAACCCAAAGTGTTTTAGAAGGATAACCTTGGCAGAGAGGAGAGGGAGGCAGGAAAATCATTTACAGACTATCTCCAAAGTAAGAGGTGATAACTGAACACCAACAGTGGTAGTGGGGAAAGAGAGGACGCAATAGACAAGAGGAATGGGGCAGGGTGACGTCCTGAAGGCAGACGGCCAGTGATGGGGCGACTGCATGACTCCCAGGGTCCTGGTTTGGTTGACCCTTTATGAAACTGGAAATCAAAGAACAGGCTTTGATGACAAGATGATGCAATTGTTGTAGAAATGTTGGCCTACGTATGGGATGCCTGGATGTAGCGACTCAAAACTTAGTTGGAGAAGCAAAATAAAGGCATTGAGAGTTCCTTAGGAGGTGTAGGCCCTGCTTTCACCATTCCGCTATCCCTACACTCTCAGGGACTCCCATTGAGCTGCCATAAGGCTGCAGAAGAAAGCACCCAAAGCCCAGGGCCTTAGAAGCACTTAGTCTCACATTCCTGAGTCTACAGGTTGACTGCGGTTTGGCCGGGCAGCTCTGTTTCAGGCGCTGGGCCGGCAGGACGTGGCTCCAGGAGGGGTTCAGGTGTGTCTCACCCTCCTTGATCTGGGCATGGCCTTCTCAAGGTGCAGGAGGCCAGTGGAAAGGCACAACGCCACCTGAGGCCTCACTCTAGATTCAGGCACTCTCACTTCCACCTTCCCAAACCAGTCCTGTGAACGGCCTAAGGCACCGTCAGTGGGGCAGGACCTACACGCCGCCCTTTTCATGCACTGCCCTTTCACGAGGCAGGAGGGAATGACTCGAAAACGATAATCCTGGGGAGCAGGGTTCAATCCCCAGTACCTCCTAAATATATATATATATATATATATATAAAACAATAATTCAAGCTACCACAGGTCATTGGCTCCTTACTGTCTATATTAGTAGGGGTTCTCAGGAGAAACAGAACTGACCAGATATTTCTATCTATATGCATGTAAATATTGTGAGATTTATTATAGGAATTGGCTCACATGACCATGAGGATTGGCAAGTCTATGTGCTGTAGGGCAAGCAAGATGAATTCCCCAAGAGAAGCCGGCTGGCTGAAGTAGAGAAATTCCTCTTCTGACTGCTGAAATCATCATTTCTTCCTTGTAGGCCTCCAAGTGATTGGATGAGACTCCTCTCAATGCTGAAGGCAAACTCCTTTGTTTATTGTAGATGTAATCACTCATAGATGCAATAGCTGCAATCAACTAATGATTAAATACACAAATACTCTCGCAGTAACAATCAGGCCAGTGCTTGCTTGACCAAACAACTGGACACCGTCACCCAGCCAAGGTGACACCTGAACGTAACCATCATGTGGTCCCTCAGTCTGCTCTTTTCCATCTCGCTGTCTCTAGTCACCGGGTCACCTGGCCTCAAACACCGTCCTGGCCTCCTGTCTACGGCATAGTGGAAAGATGGTTGGATTGAGAGATATAACCCTGGCTCCATTTCCAGCTTTTTTTTTTTTTTTTTTTAATAGCTGTGTGACCTTGGGACAGCCAGTTATATCTGAGTCTATGTTACCTGGTAAAAACTTACCTCATAAGATTGTCCTAAAGCTTGAATGATATGATGTATAAGACAAAACCTTGTTCTGTGTAAAGCACTTTTTAAAAAAAAAATTTTATTTACTTTTTATCCATTTTTATCCCCTCCTCCTGTTTGCTGTTTTTGTGTCCATTTGTTGGGCAATTCTGTGTCTGTTTCCTGCCCTCTCATCCTTCTCCTCCTGTCTTCACCAGGATTCGATCCTGGGAACCTCCGATGTGGGAGAGAGGCATTCTGCCACCTGTGCCATCTCAGTTCCTGGTTTTTCAGTGCATCTCGTCTTGGCTATCCCCTGCATCTCTCTCCTGTTATGTCATCATCTTGCTGCTTGGTTTGGCGGGGCCTGATGGCTCACTGAGCCAGATGGCTCACCTCCTTGTGGGGCCAGACGGTATGCCTGTGCACCTTCTATATATTTCATTTTACTGGGAGATCCTGGGGATCGAACCCAGGTCCCTCCACGTGGGAAATGGACACCCAACCATTTGGGCCACATTCACCCCTGAAAGCACTTCTTGAAGAGCCAGTTTAAGTTCTCCCTATCCACAAAGCTTTAAACAGATACTGCTTCTCCTCTGAACACTTGAATGCTTGGCATCCAGTAGCTTCTAGATGCAAGTTCTTGGAAAGTTCTTTAGAAATACAAATTCTGTCTTCCAACCTTGTTTACTCAAATTCATTAGGTGGATTTTCTTTTACATTTCACAGGCGATTCAAATGCCCTACCACTGGTCTCTACCACTTTGCTGAGCATTTACCTGAATAGTTCAGTATTTCATGTGTTAAGTACTTGGATGTGAATCTTAGTTTTTATCATCTTCAACTGTGAATGTACTTAGCTTCTAAAAGCCTTGTTTTCCTCATCACTGAAGCAGGGATAGTGCCATCTATTGCCCACAGTGTCCGTGGAATTTCAGTGAGACAGTGGTGGCTAAGGCCTAGCCCAGCAGCTCGTGTTACTGTTACTCTGACCTACAGAGACTCCGTGAAATAGTCCACCGTACCCAGCAGAGTTCCAGGCACACAGCAGGGGGTTTACTGGATCCACGCACCATGGAAACTTGGTGAAGAAAAAGATCACAGGTGCTTCTCTCAGACAATGCTCTTCTTCCCCACAAATGTACCGGGAAGGCATACATCCACCTATCTACCACACAAACATGGGCTCATAAATACGTCAGTGAGAAGGCAAGGGTCAGGTTACTACTACGAAGTCAAGTGCAGGCAGGAGACAAAATCCAGTGAAAGCAACGGGACAAGGACCAAGGCTCTCTCCCCAGTCACGTCATCACTGCATGGAGGGCAATGGAAATGCCTGTCTTTTCTTCACCTGTTTCCAGTTCTTTCTTACACTTCAGTGACAGTTATGAACGGTTTTATGTACAAGGTTTATCTTTTGTGATGGCAAATCACTACAGATGACCATTTCATGAGTGGACTGGGCAAGAGTAATTAAAATGTCTGTTTATTCAATGACCAACCCAATAACATGAAAAGAAAATCTTCACTGAAATCTAGCTTGATGGGCAGTGCACAAGGTTCATGCTGTGTTCATGGAAGGCAGAAAGGCTCGGTGACCCTGTGTGTCTACCTGGGCTCTTGAGAAAAGATTCCATTTGTTTAGGTGCTGGAATGTCCTCGGGACCACATTCTAACTCTAAGCATGATCAGAAAAAGACTGCCTGAACGGCAGGTTTTACAAGTGCAAATAATGAGTTACAGTACTGTATTAGTCAGGGTTCTCTAGGGAAACAAAATCAGCAGGAGATATCTGTCAATAATATGAGATTTTACAAGAGTCTCTCACGTAACCGTGGGGGTGCACAAGTCCAGATTCCACAGGCAGGCTACAAACCAGGAGCTCCGATGAAAGTCCAATGAAGGTCCTCGATGAGTTTCCAGGAGAAGTTGGCTGTCCAAAGACAGCTGGGAAATTCTCTCTGAATGCTGAAATCACTTCCCCTTTTAAGGCTTTCAACTGATTGGATAAAACATCACTCATTGCTGACAGCAATCTCCCTGGATGATGCAGACGTAATCAGACATGTATGCAGTAAAATCATTGATGACTAAAGCCCATAAGTGCCCTTGTATTACACTTAGCCTAGTGCTTGCTTGACCAAACAACTGGGCACAATACCTGACCGAGTTGACACATTGGCCTAACCATCACAGGTACTTTACAACCATTACAATGGTGTTTTTATACATCTGACCCGTTGACTAGAGAGGCAAGTGTTAACTGGGCTGCTAGAAGAGCCTTCAGGGAAACACAGCTGCAGCAGCTTTCTACCCCAACACTAGTCGGTTCTGGGCAAGGAGACTGTGTGGGGTGGATGGAGATCCACAGGCTGCAAGGCAGTTACTCTCTTTCATTCTTGCTGTCTGCATCCATCATTTGACATTCTGGAGAAAGAGGCACTAGAACTTGGCTTAGAGAAAAGAGGTACTTGAAGTTCCAGGTGTTGGTGTGCAGAGGAAATCCTGGCTCAGAAGTTTTGAAATAGATGCTAAAAATATAGTCCCCACCCCTTGAAATACCTGCCCTTGAGAGAAGGAAACACAAAAAGGAGACTA
>JAKSZT010054016.1:1139088-1162506 GCA_026826555.1 Tolypeutes matacus | reverse complement strand
GGTGTGAACTGTGGTCTATGGTTGGTGGCAAGGCTCCAGGATGTGTAAGTTCATTGAGGGTGATGGGCCACACTTGTGGGAGATGATTGTATGGGATGTGGTGGGAGGTGTGGGAGGTGGGCAACATGGGAATCCCAGTGTGTTCCATGTAATATTTTGGGTAATCTAAGCATATCTTAAAATATATGTATATATATATGAATAACATTTTTGTAAGCAAATAAACATATATGCATACATATTTATAAAAATAAATAAATAAATAAATAAAAAGCTCTGTGAATTGTTATTTAAGAAGGAAAGCAAGATGCAGAAGTATACATATTAAATGAACCATTTGGGTAAAACAGCAAATACTTGAACCTGTTGAACAAATGTAGAGGTATTTATGAATGCATTAAAGAGTAGATATGTATATCTGAAGGAAAATAAATAATCATTGACCTAATTTTTCAGAAAATTATCAAATTCCTTAACAGAGTATCAAAACACATGTAAAATTTTGAGAAAATTCAAAAGAGGACTAGAATAAAAAAAAATGACTGAAAAATTATCAGGGATTAAATTCTAATTTTGCTGAAGCATAGGAAAATGGAGTCATTTTTTCATTCTGTTTGTTTCTCCCAATCTTCTTCTAAAATTACTTTACTTTTAGATATCATATATTGGATTCCCACATATAAAGATTCAACAAAACTTAATTTTCAAAAGTTGTATAAATTATTATTCCTTTGACTGTTATTTTATTTAAAGTACCCTTAATGACTATTAAAAATGATATCAATTCCAGGAAGTAAAACTCTCTCCTGGGGATTTGTAAGAAGGGAGCAGACCCTATTGAGGTAGAATTGACATAGATCATCTTAAACCCCAAAGTCACTTTTAATCTGCAAATAAGCTTTTCATCACTGCATTTTTTATGAAAGGAAGAATTGTACATTTGAATGTTCATCAAATAAATAATATATAATTTTGTAATTTCTTATTCCATGCCATCATATTCTCTCCTTAAATTCTGCAGTATATAGTTTTTCTTGTACCAATTGCTGCTCAATCTACATGAAAATTGATTTTGTTACCATTAATTATTTACAGATTCACAAGAATGGATTTCACCTCATTTTCTTATAGAAGAAATAAGGTTTTGGCCATTAATATAATTATAAAATCATTACTCCTCTCAACAATGATTTTTACTTTCTACCTTCAGATTTCTTTTAATATAATAAAAGCCAATACACTTAAATAATAAAACATGTTGCACAAAGATAGGTGTGACTGAATACAACAATACATATGCTGTGTTAATAAATTAGTTGGCATTTCCAAACCTTACTGGAGAAACTCTACCACGTTTTCCTTGGATGCCTCAAAAATACCCATTCACCAGCTGGTGCATGTTCTTAGAATTGTTTTCTTTTTTGGATTTGATAAAGTCAAGGGAATTTATTTCCTGAGGTCACAACACAGGAAGCAGACTCCTAGCCACAGCTGTGGAGCTCACATGAGGAAGATAAGAGTGCTGGCCAGCATGCGGGTGGACCCAGAAGCTTAGAAAGTCTGAACTATTTTATTATGAAATGTCTTTGTTTAATGTTGAAACCAGTGGACAGCCTGTCCCAGAGCAAAGGAGTCAGTCAGAGAGAGGTCCCAAGTATCACTGAAAAGGCCAAGAGCTAGTACAAACCTCAGGGCAGGGACAGGGCATAGACAATGGACCAGGCTCCAGCGGACGAAGAGAGGGAAACAATCCATGATATGGGAGGTGCATGAGCAGACTGGAGCAGTTGCTGCTGTTGATCATTATCATCTGAGCTCCAAAGCTGAGAAACTCTTCAGAGGTACTCATGTCAGGAGCCTTCTTCTCATTGCTGGCCATCCAGGGATCATCCCTCACCATGAAACCCTTGGATGAGGCGTTGGAATCCTCCTGTGACCAGTGCTTCATGTACACTTGCAGTGACTCATTGTCTACCATGTCAGCCAGACATTCCTGGAGGTTAAGGATGTGGTTGATGGCTTCCTCTATGCTCTCCAGGAGCCCAGTGTAGGTCACACAGTTGGGGTCTGGGGCTCTGCTCTGTGGGAAGTGAATGTCCACCTTGGACTCATCCATGACCTTGCAGAAGGCTTTATCCCAGGTGCCAATAATACAGGTGTGGACTCTCTGGTCCAGCAGGACATTCTCAGAAACCTTCTATTCAAGTTTGCCCATGGTCAATCCGCATGGCATCCTGGGCAGCCTCAGTGTTCTTCTCATAGGCTGTGATGGTGATTTGGTCCTGGGACGGGTTCCCATCATCCTTGTCAGGAAACTGGAATGCTCACATCATGCTCCAAGAGGATTTGGGTAATCATAGCCCCCTTTCGGTCAGTGATCTTGGAGTGGTTTAGCAGTTTGATATTGTTTATGAATTCCAAAAATAGATATTGGATTATGTTTGTAAACTTATCTGTTACTCTGGGAGTATTAGATTGTACTAACATCAGAGGTTCCACTTTTATTCGATTAAATTATGATTAAGATTTTGACTGGGCCATGTCAGTAGGATGTTGAGTCCCTATCCCCTTGGTGAGTGGGGACTCACAGGGAAAATGACATGGCAGAGGAGAGAGTTGGAGTTTTGATGCTGGAGCCCTGGGAAGTAAACACACAGGAGAAGAACACAGAGGAATAGAGATGGCTCCTTAGACAGGGCAGAAGCCCCAGGAAGAGAGAGAGCAAGACAGTCTACAATTGACTTTGTGGAGAGAACAGAGCAGGTGAGCTCTGAAAGAAGTGAGCCCTGGTAAAAGAGACAGTTATGAGGAAGACGTAGGCTGAACCCTCGCAAAGACGGACAGTCATTTGTTCCAACATGTGGAAACAGAATCTGGTGAAGGAAGTAACATATACTGTATGACCTTGTAACTAAGCTTATACCCCAAATAAATACCCTACATAGAATCCCACAGATTTCTGATACTTTGCACCAGCACCCTTTAGCTGAGTGATACATGTAGTATTTGCAGTCTGTGGAGACACTCAGTTTAAAACTCTTGAAAAGTCAGTCTTCCTGCTCTTCCTTCAGCTACTTCCTGCACTCCATAAATCCAGCCTTGGCCCAGTACAGGTTAGTGGCCAGGCAGTGATAGCAATGATGTCAGACTGCATTTCAGGGACAGAGATTTGTATGTCCACCTCAAACTTGTCCATCAGTTTATGGATCTGACTCCCTTTCTGCTCAATGATGTAATGGTGCAGATCCAAAAGTAACTCCATTTCGATGGTGACAGGAACCAGTGCCTCAAGGGCTTCTCTAGCAACCTTACACTTCTACTTCAGGCCAGAGATGATGATGTTGCAATGTGACGAGAATTGGGATTGGTCTCTTTGGTGTCTCTCCTCTCACTGGGTTCATCCCATTCTCATGGCCAGCCATCTGGACACTGTGAACTAGATTTTCCTCTCTATCAATGCAAAATACATTAAATTGTAGATTTTGCAAAAGTCTATTATAATATAGGTGAAGGTGATTTATAAATGTTTAATATTAAAACCAGGATATTACTGAAAATTCAGTATGATAAAATTATATAAACAAATAGCATACATAAAAATAACCATTATATGCACAAAACAAAATACTTTGAAGAAAATATATGTAAAGAATAATGGCATTTAGGAATGATTTTAATATTCTTTGAATTTTGTTGTATAATAACTTTTAGTAATGAACAATGTTTATTCCTACAGTGGTGCTACACATTTAAATACAAAATTATTTCATTGTGATAAATGTCCTTGTCTACTCCTGGTAGTTAACAATCTGGCCTTTCAGCCACAGATTAATTATTTTTCTATAAATAATTACTCCTTTACCAGTCATAAATTAAAGCATCACAAAATAATACCAAAAATGGTTGCTCAACATTATGTGGCTTCTAAGGAGAAGGCAATTTTCTCTTACAAAATTAATAGGGAAGCATTAGTCCTTGAACATTTATCCTTGGCATCACATCAAGAAACCTTCCTTGGAAATTGGTCCCAGAGATGAGCAAATGCTTCATTATCATCATTCCTCAATAAAAGAGGTGTTGTGGCATTATCGAGTGAAAGGCAAGGGATTTTCTGCTATGCTTTTGTTCAAAGTAGCTCCAGAGTACCCTGTGAGACACAGTTTTGAAGAAAACTTTCTGTTTGACTAGGACCTGAACAAAATTTTTAGGTTGATTTATTTTATCTCAGAAAAAATTAGGTGCATAAAAATTAAATGTAAAGTATGCCAAAGGAAACGAATATTACATTGCAGAAATTTCAGGCTCTTTAAAAGGTTTATATATTTTAGTTGTGAGAAAAACTTAAAGTCGACAAATTTCTAAACCAGATAAAGCTGGAAGAATTTTTTCAAAAACTTTGACTTATGGTAAGTATAACTTGAAAGGTTAGAGCGTTTTAGTTTATCTAAAAATATAAGAATATTAGAATAAATATATACATATACATATCATGTAAACATTACCTAAGTAATTCAAGGATTTATAGAATTAGAAAATTAGAATTGATGAAATCAGTCATTAAGCAATTGAAAATAAAATTTTTGGAAGAAATTTTATTAAATAATCTGTTAAAAAATCCATCTGAAAATTATTAATAATGTATGATCTATAATATTAACACACATAAGGTTTTAATTTATGATCTGTCATTTGTACTAAATAATATTGGATACAAAATAATTTTAAATGATGCATTAAAGCTCTAACACTTTTTCTTACCTATCTAGCATTTTTTTTGATTTACTGAAATTAAATATAAGAATTAACATGATTTTTGGACTCAACCAATCTTGGTAGAATCACAGAGCCAACAATACTTAATGGTATTAAGTATTAAACCTTTAAAGACTCAGAATAAGTTTCTTAATATCCCTTGCCCCTTTTTTGCCTCTAAAAGAGTATACAATATTAATACCTATGGTATAATATTTTCATCTTAAAATGTATTAATTAAAGGAATATTTATAACAGTGTCATGTTCTTCTAATTATGCTATATATATATATATATATATATATATATATATATATATATATTTTACAATATCAAATGTTGATTTTTACCTAATTTATATTTGGCAATCAAACCAAGATTTCTTTCAGTCAAACTTTGCAAACTACATTTTATTATGATTTTCTTGAATCACTAAGCTGACTTTGTAAAAAATAATGCCTTATCTGTCCTATAAACAAAAATGGTTTTAAAGTCATTTATGCCAAGTATCACCTTTGATTTCTCAACAATTTACAAGAGATGGATGCTATGGGAAGAATGAATAACACAAATGTGCCTATCTTCATCCTTATGGGATTGACAGACTCTGAAGAGATCCGGCAGGTCCTCTTTATGTTATTTCTCCTGATATACCTTATCACTCTGCTGGGAAATGCAGGGATGATACTGATAATTTGTCTGGATCTCCAGCTTCACACTCCCATGTATTTTTTCCTGAGCCACTTGTCATTTCTTGACCTCAGTTACTCAACAGTCATAACACCTAAAACCTTAGAGAAGTTAATGACTTCCATCAAGTATATTTCCTTCACCAGCTGCTTCACTCAGATGTATTTTTTATCCTTCTTGGCTGTCACTGAAATGTTCTTTCTCTCTTCAATGGCCTATGAACGCTATGTAGCTATCTGCAATCCTCTCCACTACCCAGTTGCTGTGTCTATGCGAGTCTGCCACACCCTCATCACTGGGTCCTATATGATTGGTTTTACTGAATCATTAGTCATGGTTCTTTGCTTGAACAGTTTGCATTACTGCAAATCCAATATTATCTATCACTTTTTCTGTGACTTAATACCACTTTTAGCCCTGTCCTGCAGTCATACTCATGACACTGAAATCATGCTATTCATTTTTGCTAGTTTAAATGTAATGGTGTCTCTTGGCACAATTTCTGTGTCCTACGGGTACATTCTATCTACTATCCTGAAAATTAATTCTTCTTCAGGAAGGCACAAAGCCTTTTCTACTTGTGCCTCTCACCTCCTGGGAGTCACCATCTTTTACAGTACTACAATTTTTACCTATTTAAAACCAAAGAAGTCCTACTCCTTGGGAAAGGATCAAGTGGCCTCTGTGTTTTATACTATGGTGATCCCCATGCTGAATCCACTCATTTATAGTCTTAGGAACAAAGAAGTGAAAAATGCTGTCATTAGAGTAATAAAGAAGAGGGAGAGCTCCAGGCAATTGAAATGACAGTGACGCTGATCATTTAAAAGTAACTTTTCTTTCCTAGTAAGTATTTACTTGGTCTTTCTTTAAATACAGAATCATCATTTAATTGTTTTGCATTTATTTTGAGCCACCCTCTATTAGAATATGCATGATCTGAAACATTTTCAAGAATATATTTTTAGAAATCTACATAGTAACTGGAAGTCATGAAACATGTGTTAATTCTGTGGTTTCAACAAATGCTATTGTAAGAGCAACTAATGTGCAAAAAAAAAGTTGTGTTGTTCAATTGTATCATAGAAGTCACCATACATATCCCACTTTCAGAGAACTTTACTATTGAGAACTCTTTCAGAAATTATTCCATCTATTCTGTAGAGAAGAAATAAAGCACAATAAAGAATGCTATTTTGAATAAGAAAATCCAAGGTTTATATTCTAGATCTGCCTGTTTTTTAGCTGCAAATCCTTTGTAAGTCACTGAAAGTTTAAATCTAGGTTCATTAACTATACAAAAAAAAATCTCTAAATCCATAGAATTATTTTAAAGATTAAATAATATGAGGAGAGGAAAGAATTTAATGCAATACTAATAAATTTTAACAGGATAATCAGAATGTTTACATTCTCACAAAATTTTGAATACATAATAGCTTTTCTTATATCCATGTCCACTGGTATTTTATAAATACTTTTGGCTAATCTTATTCATAAATAAGCAAACAGCTAAAAAGTAAAAGAGCACTTCAATATTTGGTCATACAGCAAAGTAAAATCCTGTAATAGAATTAGTTTATAGAAAAAAACATATGTGAGAATTGAAGAAAATTTGGAATATTTTAAATTATTAAAGAAAATGGAAATATCCTAATCATTTTTCAGAGTTTTGTTCATGGACTTCTATACTAATCTTATGTATGTATAAATATATACATAAATTGCAGTAATACTTTTTTTGTCATTTTGCGTTTCTTTTTTAGAGTTTTTGTTTTCCACTCATAAGTATAACCTTTGGTAATTGTCTTGTCACTTAAACTTAGGAGAGGAATGTTTTCTTGGTACATGAGTAAAATCAAGAATCTCATCTTGCAATGCTTTAAGACCTGTAGTGTTGTGAATTCATCAGGTTAAATAGATGCATGAACTTATATCTTTATTTCTTTTTCTAGCTGCAAACCATTTGAAAATCCTACCATCCTGTCATGTTTCAACAGGCTTCAGTAAAACTATTTATTCATTTTCTTTTAGTTTGATTTTAAAAGTCATTTCCTTTTTCCTGGTTTCTGTAAGTATATGTTTCTTAAAAAGATATGATTTTTTAGTTTAATTCTTGGCTTGTTTTATTAATTTTGCTAGAGAAAAATCACCATGCTAAGAATTGATAATGAATACAAATTTTGCCATATCCAATAAATTTTATCAGATATGTTGCTAATGTGTATTTTTTTAACATTATTTAATTTTTTTTCTTTATTAAAGATGTTTTGAGTTTACTGAACCATCATTCATAAAATGCAGGATTCCCATACACCACCCCACTACCAACATCTTAAATTGGTGTGCAAAAATTGTTACAACTGATGGTAGCTCTTTTTGTAATTGTACTATTAATCAATGTCCATGGTTTAATGTAAGGTTCACTGTTTGTGTAATGTAGTTCCATGGATTTTTAAAAAATTATTCTGTTGCCATATACAAAATCTAACACTTCCCCTTTTAATCTCATTTAGATATATATTTCAATGTCTTAATTGCACTCACAATGTTTTGCTATTACCACCATCCATTAACAAATTATTTCCATTACTCCAAATAAGCTCACTGTACTTTTTAAACATTAACTAATATTTCCTTGTAAAACTACTTCTACATAATCTGGAATTTTTGTTGCAATTTTAGATACTGTTCAATGAATATTTAAAAAAATATGTTTTCTTCATTTTCTTAGTTATTTAAACTTAATTGTTAATAGATATAATTTTTGTCTTCAACTGATTTATATTCTTTTCATTTATATTAATGTACACGTAGAATTTGTACATTTTTTAAATTAATTTTGAAATATTAAAGTACAATCTCTGGTTTAGGATTAAAATTTTAATGACTGCTAACACGTCCACTACTGTTTATAATTTTATTCAAATAACTTAAATGAGCTCTGTTTTCTTCCACATCTTTAATTCATATAAAATTTTTAACTTATCGCTTAAAAGAACCATATGAATTACTGTATTAACATTTAATTTTGCTCTGAACTCTATGTGTCTAGAGTCAATATTTATTACAATTCCTCTTTGTTTTCAATTAGCTGTCTTTGAGAAGCATTTGTTTTTTAATACTTTTTTTTTTGACTAATATTTCATCTTGTGCATGCATTTTATCTTTTCTTATATTTTTAGGGCCTTTACATTTTTTAGTCTTTCTTTTCTTTATGTATATTTCTATAATTTAGAAAATGTTGGTTTGTGTTGTCAATGATAGCCAAAAGTTTCTCTAATTTTTCAGACAATAATAAGTTCAGAAATTACTAATGTTTTAATTAAATTCAGACTACCTTGTCCAATTATAATATATTCCAGAAAGTTTTTATGATGTTATTAAATGAATGCAATATAAACTATGAGCATTGTGAAAACACTATTTACATTGTCCCTCTGTTATCCCTAGTTCCCTGTTTCCTTATTTCCCTGTTTTCAGTGCATATCATATTTTATATAATATGGTTTCAAATATTTTTAAGACAAAATCCTTTTGTTCATGGTGGTATGTCATCATTCTATGAATTGTAAAAGTTTAAGTATTTTAAAGATGATGAAGAAAATGAAACTGGAATGAGCATGAAAAAATATGAACAATAGATTTGTTTGGATATGATTGAGCTATAAAATAATAGCAAAAATAGATTTTCTTTACTGAGCACCTACTAAATGCCAAAAAATATTCAAACAGCTTTAGGTATATAATTAGCATAGATTATTTTCACAAGATAACTCTCAGATAAATACATTATCTATAAATATACCCCAGATAATGAAAAGCCATCCTCCTACATGTTTAGGCAAAGACTTAAGAATCATCTTTGAATTTTCTCTTCAAGACACAACTTATATCTTGTCCATCAGCATATCATATTGAATATCCAGATTATATTTCAGGTGTGACTATTTCTTAACAACACCCTAACCGAAAGGATCATCATCTCAGTCTTTACATTATTACCACAGCCTTCTAGGTTGTCTTCCTCTGTTCTGCCTTAACCCCCTGGGTCTAATCTCAATGTAGGAGTTTCTGGTACTCTTAAATGTAGGGTGTATCATGTCACTTTTCTTCATAAAATATACAAGACCTGCCTTAAAATTGAGGCAAACTCAAACTTTTTAAAAATGTCTACCATTCTGACTCAACCTTTCACTTAGTCCTTACTTCTATGAAATTATCCTTTATCATTTTATCACCCTCTTTTTGGAGCAGCAATGCTGACCTCCTCACCCCTCCCTATACACATTAGTTTTGATGCTACCTGGAATATTCTAGTGTTTCTTCTTTCTGAAACTCCCTTTCCCCAGATAACTGCATGGGTCTTTTCTCATTCACTTCCTCATAAATCCATCCTTTAAGATGGGTTTATTTTGATTATGACTTTTGTTTACTCTTCTCTTTCTTGGGCATTAAGTCCTCAGTGAGCACAAGGCTTTTGCCAATAAAATAAAATTCAATGCTAAATCCCCAACATCTTGAAGAGTGCCTCGATAAATGTATTTGAATGGCTGAGTTTTACAATGATGAGACTCGGGCACAGAGAGGTTTCAGAGCTTGTTCATGGACAGCAGACAAGTTAAAGGACAAGCTCAAATTTGAACCTAGACCGTCAAACTTTAGAGTTTGCATTCTTCATCACCATTTTATCACATGACATTTTTTTTATACAAAATTACACTACTCATATCAGAGTTGAAAATATAATACATTATTTCATTATATTAAAAGTATTAAAAATACAGGAGTGAGTGTACATGGTGCTGGCTGATCTCACTATAGGGGTTAAGAAAAGACAGTGTAATTTTGGAGATAGCTGCTAAATGTTCTCAAAGATACATGTATAGGGAAACAGATGTGGTCTAGTGATTGGGCTCTCATCTACCATACAGGAGGGCCAAGGTTCGATTCCCAGGGCCTTCTGATGAAAGGCAAACTGGTCCTTGCAGTGAGTTGGCCCGCGTGGAGTATTGGCCCTTGAGGAGTGCTGGCCCTTACAGGAGTGCTGGCTCACGTGGAGAGCTGGCACAGCAAGATGATGCAACAAAAAGAGACACAGAGGAGAGACAATAATAAACACAGCAGACCAAGGATCTGAGGTGTCACAAGAGATTCAGCACCTCTCCCACTCCAGAAGGTCCCAGGATCAGTTCCCAGTGCTGCCTAAGGGGAAGACAAGCACAGCAGAACACACAGAGTACATTCAGTAAGCTCAAAACAAGAAGGGGTGGTGGAGGGTGGGGGGAAAGGAGAAATAAATAAATCTTAAAAAAAAAAAAAAACCATACATGTATAGTCCTAATTTCAGAAAATAAGAACTGTGTAATGGAAAGAGTGATTTATCAAGTGATGTGATTGGGCTGGGGAGAGAACCTGTATTAGTCAGGGACAGACTGGCTGGTATAAGAAAGGGCTTCAGAAACAGAATGGCTGAACAAAAGGGAAAATATTACCTTGGGTCTAAAAGTGCAGACTTCGTTTGACTAAGCTTTGGGGGTGACTCTTTTCCTTGAGGTAATAATCCTGGGACCCAAGTTTCTTTAATGTTGTTCTGCTGTCTCGCAAGATGTTGCCACTTCTGCAGGGTTGAAGAGGTTTCCCACAGCACTCTGTCCACATTTACATCTGAGGGACAGGTGAGAGTTTTTACATTTCAAAAACAATTTCAGGGTTTTGGAAAGTTTTTAAGAAAAACTCAATTTCTTTAAGAGACAACTAAAGAGATTACCCATTTCTTCTGATATAAGTATATATGAAATTGTACATTTCCTCTAAATTATCAAATTTAACAATTAAAAGTTGTTTACAACATTTTCTTACTATCTTTTTAATATTTTGGGTGGCCATAAAGGTATCCTTATATTAATCTTTAATATTTATAATTTTTGTTTTCTCTAATTTTAGTGGTTGCCCTAAGGATTATTATATACATGTCTAATTTATCATAGTCTACCTAAAATTATATTCCACATGATTTAAAACAATAGAACTGTAAAATAGTAGAGATTAAGTTCTTTACCATTTTGTTATTTTTATCATAAATTTTACTTTTATATGTGGTTTAAACCTGACAATCATCAACCTAGTTTTTGGGTTTTTGTTTGTTTTTTTTTGTTTCTGTTTCTGTTTGTTTTATTTTTAAGAGGTACTAGGGAATGAACTGACGACCTTGTACATGGGAAGCAGGTACCCAACCACTTGAACTGCATCCACTCCCTAACCTGGATTTGCTTTAGGTAATTATTTTCAAAGCCAATAAAATTTTACAAATTAAATATTTGAATATATTTACCTCAATTTTTATATTTTTAGCATCATTTATGTAAATGTTTATATTCAACCATCCTTTGATTATCATATTCACTCTATGGATAATTTTTAAATCCTAAGTCTGTTGGCAAAATTTATTTTTCTGCGTGTGTGTATGTTTGTGTGTGTGTTTTAATTTTCCAAAAACGTCTTATTTGTTCTTATATTGGAAAGTTGTTTTCAGTGGGTAATGAAGCCTGGAATGAGTTTTATGTTTCAGTATTTTCAATTTATCTGCCCAATATATTCTGACTTGTTACATTATAGATGGCAAGCCTCTTATAATAATAATTATGTGTTTTCTTCTGTATGTGACATGCATTTTCCTCTGACTGCTTTGTAATTGTATACATATCTTTGTTTTTCATCAGTGAGTCTGATGAATCTAGATGTCTTTTATGGACATTTGATTTGCTTTTTGTAATTATTCTTCCTGGAAGTTTGCTGGTATTTGTAGTCCAATGATATAATGTTTTTCCTTATTTTTGAAAATGTCTTGGCCATTATCTCCTTAAATATTTCCTTTTATTTACTCTCTGCTATTCTTGTTGTTGAACTCTAATGGCATGGATACTAATTTTTTTTATATATATTGTCCTGTATCAAGCTCTTGGATAATATTCTTCTCATTGAAGTTCTGCTAAATTTTTTCAGTTTGGTTGGTTACTACTAGCTTACCTTCATGCTCACTCATTTTTTCTCAGCTGTAGTGACTCTACTGATGAACCTGTGGACAGAATTCTTTGTTTCTGATACTGTGATTATGTGCTTTTGAAAATTTTATTTCTAACATTTAATGGAACATTACCTTATAATATCCATCTCTCTGAATAAATTTCTCATGTATCTGTGAATGTTGTTTATACTCTTCTCTAGATATTTTTAGTTAGTAATTGTCAATATTCTTTAGCCAAAGCCCACTAGGAGCTTTTGCGGTTCTACAGGTTGGCTTTATTATTCAATAGAGTGAGGAAGAATACAAAGCTTGTGGGGAGGGGTTGGGGAAATGTGCAGTTTCTAAGTAAAAGGTTGTTATAAAGAACACATAATAGAACTTAGGTTTTGATTGGATAATAAGGTCGAGCATATAAGGAAACAAAAGTCTGTTATAGATTGGATGCTGTCAAAGCAGGGGCAATTATATGCTTAGGTACCTCAATAAACCTTATCTACCATTGGGATAGACTAAAGTAAGTCTAAAGCTGTGGTTAGTAAAGTAATAGCAGACACAAATATGATTAGAGAGGAGAATGTGTGGTATTTTGGGGGTTGCAAGGTGACATTGTCTGAGTATCTCCCAGCCTTCCCCCAAATATTCTCTTGAACATTTGTTAGAGATTTGCAGGAAAACTCTGAGAGTAAATGCAAATTACTTGATTCTAGGTTTCTCTTCTTTTTCAAAATAACATTTGAGCCCACACTTGGCTTTAACAATTCCTTATCATTTATCTGATTTCTCATTACTTGCTTCTTCTATGGCCAACTCTTTCTTCCAACCTCTGACAAAGTTGAAACAGTTCATTTGTCACATCTCCTCTTTGAAGGCCAGACACCTCTTTGGAATTCAAATTACTTGCTGGGCTCATGAAAAGGTCATTAAATGCTATGATTTTTTCAGATTATCTGGCTTTTTAAAAATTGTTAGAGTTGGAGCAATATTATGTGCAGATTTCTGCAACCTAAGTAGGAATGGAAGTTTTCTATTCTCTTTTCAATTTTATCTAGTGTGGTTGCATCAAGTATCTCCTTTCTGTATAACTCCACGCTTGCCAGTATAATATCTTTCTGGGGCTCTAGTTCAGTACCTTGAAAATGTAGTGGACCATCAGAATCCTTATAGGTATAACTGATCTCAACCACTTTGCTTTTCCAAATGATCTCCTTCTTCTTCCCCATATTCCTCTTTTTCCTTCTCTTCATTTGCTCCTCCATCTTTTCTCTTTCTTCTTTTTCTACATCTACATCTAATTCTATTTCTCTTCCTCCTTCTACTACTTCCCCTCCTTCTCTTCCTCTTCCTCCTCCCCCTCCACCCTCCTCCTTTTTCAACTTCTACATGTATTTTTATCATCATCATCTGACCATAAAGTTATTGATTGATATCCAACATGGTTTTAAATTTTACTCAATGCTAAAATTGTACTTTATTATTTATGAGACAATTTTTCTCAAATCATTTTTTCATTGCATCTTTAACATCATTGTTCCTCAAACTGTAAATGATTGGCTTGAGCATGAGAATCAGAATAGAGTAAAATGTAAACCTTATTATATCATGGTCCAAAGAGTAGCTGTACTCATGTACATGAAGAAGATTGTTCCATGATAAATTGACAAACCAGTTAAGTGAGATCCAGAATAGGAAAAGATTTTCTGCCAACTTCAGCAGAATGCACCTTCAGAATGGCCAACAGAATGAAACCATAGGAAACCAAGACATTTAGCATTGTAATTATTTTGATAAAGCCACAAAGTAGAAGAATAGAAGCTAGTTGATGTGAGTGTCAGAACAAAACTAATGAGGAATGGAGGGATATCACAAAACACGTCTATTTCATTGGATGAACAGAAGGATAAGTTAAAAGTGACCACAGTGTGTAAAGTAGCATGTAGCATTCCACAAGCACATTAAACAATGATGAATGGCACATAGACCAGGGATGACATGTTAAGTGAATACAGAAATGGATTGTACATTGCTATGTAGCAATCATAATCTATTGAACCCAAGAAAAAACACTCCTAGTGCCAAAGTAACAAAAAGAAATATCTGCGTTCACATCTAAGAAATGAAATGACTTTATTCAACAACAAGAAATTGACTAGCATTTTGAGAGTTAGAACTGAAGAAAACGTGGCATCCAAGAAGGACAACACACTCAAAAATAAGGTATGGAATTGTGGAGGCAGGAATCCTCAATGACCTATACAAGTCCCAAATTTCCTATTAGAGTAAAGAGATATATTGTTAGAAATAATAAAAATAGGAAGACTTGAAATTCATCAATACTTTCAATGGAATCTTGTGTGAATATATATTAGATGACAACCATGACATTTCCATTAATATTTATATGTTCTCAAGGCAATAACTTATGAAGAGTCCACTCAATTATATCCTCCTCTTTGTTTCTTGGAGAAGCATAATGAAATGAAAGGCATTGATGCAATCGGCAATGACAAAGAAATTTGGCCCAAGTTGACAAATTTACCTCTGTAAATTAAAAGAAGAAATTGTATCCTTCATTAGTTGGCTAAATGAGTCTTAAAAATAATCTTCCAAATTAAGCATTTATTTTCCAGCTCATTTCTGATCAATTTTCTACATTCTGTTCTCAAACTATTTTAATAAACACAAATGAATATTGGGATAATTCTATCCAAAAAAATGTTATATGGAAAGGACAAATCTTAGTACTGGTCCTATAATTGCTACAATATGCTTAACGTGCTTTCCTAATTGCATGTAATTATATAGGTAAGCAACCACATTCTCATCACATGATTGTATTAAATTCAAAGATGGAGCAGGTGTGAAAATCATGTATTTAAAAAAATTTTCAGGTGAATAAAACTTCCAGTAAATTTGACTCAAATTTCCACTTGTTTTACAGGAAAGCCCTTCATACCTAATATTTTTGTGTTCTTTCCTAGCAATGATGTTTTCTTATTACTCCTTCAGGAAAAGAGGTGAACAGGGCAGCAGAGATTATTCTGGAGGTAGATGAACATTATTTGCAAATAAAAACAATGAAATATCTTCTTGTTTCAGTTTTCTTTCTTGAAATATATGTTGTTAAATTACCCATTTTGGCCCTTTTGCTCCTTATTGAACCATTATTGCTGTTGTTCAAATTTAAACTTAATGACAATATGTGGTGTTTCTCTATTCATATGCCCATTATCCCTGCAAAGACCTTGGATGGATTTTTGAGCCATATATTTTGTCAAAAAGAAGCATGACCATTTCATTAATATGTTATAGTTGCTTATGTAGTTTCTAAAATAACTATGAAATAAATATCACCCAATGATCACTAATAAAATACTGTTTAAAAGTTATTGTTGAAAGACTTAAATCATGAAATTTGCCACACATAGTATCTGATTTCTGATATTTTCCCCCTATGTCATCGAACTGTTTCTCATTCAGTGGAGCATGAAGAATAAAAAGTATATGCCTCCAAGCCATGGAGGCCGGTGCCTTGGTGCAAGCTGCCTTGGGAGCTGCTCTGTGACTGGAGTTGGAAGCTCCATTTCCCAAAAATGTGGGAGAAAGAGACAACTGTGCACTGATTTAGCTAGTGATTAGTAAATTTAGCTGGCTAAAGTATAATCCAAAGAATAACTAAAGTTTAAAGCTGTCCAAGACAGAGAGACCGGTAGCTGCCATTTTAACTCTGCCCCTGGCATGTGGAGAAGCAGGGCTGATTGAAAATCACAGTGCTGGTAGGGACCGGCTTCTTTCCACACAAATCAGATTACAGCTCTAGCATAAGCTCCAGCCTCACCTCTGGCAGGGAGGAAGCTGGGGGAACCTGAACCAGCGTCTCTGGGAAACTGCAGACCACACCGCAGAGGTTGGTGCCAATCTTCCAGTGGCAGTGCAAACCACTTCAATAGTTATTCCGTGGCTGGAGTTGGAAGCTCTATTTCCCAAATATGGGGGAGGAAGAGATGGTTGGCCACAAACTTCAGCTACTGATTGGTAAACTTGGCTGGCTAGAATATAATCCTAGGACAACTGAAGTTTGAATGGGTCCAAGTCTGAAAGAAGCCAGTAGCCACCATTGCCATTGTAACCAGCTCCTGGCATGAGGGGAAGTAAGCTGACTGAAAATCATAGTGAAGTTAGAGACTGGCTTCTTCCCACCAAGATCAGATTGCAGCCCTGGCCTGAGCTCCAGCCTCACTTCCAGGAGGGTGGGAGCTGAAGGAACCTGCACCAGCCTCTCCAGGTAACTGCAAGCACTTTTGGCAGGCACAGACTGAAGAGTCAGATATCTGGGACTCCATCTCCACACCCCAATGGGAAAGGAGAGGAGCTGTGTTTCCTCAGCCTCTCCAGGAAACTGCAGACATTTTCAAGCCACATGAAGTGGTTTGTTAATCACCTTTGATTCCATCTCCACCTTTGCCCTCCCATAAGGTAGGAGGTGGTTGGTATTTCCTCAACCTGTCAGGGCAACTGCGAGCACTTTTGACCTGCAAGAACACGACTGTTGGGCATCTGTGATTCCACCCATCCTCTCAATAGGACAAGAGAGGAACTGTGTTTCACAGCCTGTCTGGGTAACTGCAAGTGCTTTTGGCCACACAGACTGAATAGTCCGAGACCTGTAGCTTCACCCCAACCACCAAGTAGGATAGGAGGGGAGCTGGGTCTCCTCAGCCTCTCTGGGCAATGGAAGATACTCTTGGCATACAAGGACTGAACTTTTGGGTGCTTATGGATTCACTCCCACCTCTAATAGAGTAGGAAAGAACTGGTGTTTCCTCAGTCTCTCCTTGCAAAGGCAGGCACTTTCAGCCTACATAGACTGAACTATTAGACATTGGTGGTTCCATTCCCACCCCCTAAAGGGCTGAAGGGACAGTACTCCCTCAGCCTCTCAGGGCAACTACAGGCATATTTGGCCCACAAGGAATACATTGTTGCACACACCAGAGGGTCCAACCTCCACCCCTGATAGGGAAGGGGGTCCAGTGCTGCATCAGTCTACCTGGGCAACTGTGGTCATTTTGGTCCCACATGGCATAGATTGCTGTCCACACTGCAAGCTTCATCCCAGGCCCAGGTAGGGGAGAAAGAGGTATGAAGCTTCATCAGTCTCTCTGGGTATCACAGACAGTCTTGTCCTGCACTACTTGGATTATTACACACTGCTGCAGCTCTGTCTCTATCCCTCACAGAGGAAAAAAGGTGGGAGAAGCCTCATCAATTCCTGGTGCAACATGGGCAGCTTTTGCCTCCACAGCTTACAGTACCAACTACAACCTTGACTCCTACTACACAGCCAAGAGGGGAGAAAAGCAAGAAAGTCCTAAACTAAGGAGAGAAACTGCACCCAGAAAAACAAACAAATAAAAAAAAAAAAACATCTAGTAAGCCTAATGCAAGACATCAACAAAAAATTACAATCCATATCAAGAAACAGAAAGATATGGCCCAGTTAAAGAACAAGATAAGCCTCTAGATGACATAAATGAGTTGAGACAACTAATCATAGATGTTCAAACAAATCTCCTTAATAAATTCAATGAGATGGCTAAAGAGATTAAGGATATTAAGTAGACAATAAGTGAGCAAAAAGAAGAATTTAAAAGTATACACAGAAAAATAGCAGATCTTCTGGGAATGAAAGGCACAATAAATGAAATTAAAACACACTGGAGCTGTAAAACAGCAGATTTGAGGAGGCAGAAGAAAAGATCAGTAAGCTTGAAGACATGGTTTTCAAAAGTGATCATACAAAAGATTAGATGAAGAAAAGAAGGGGAAAAATAGAATAGGGTCTTAGGGAACTAAAGGATAGCAAGAGACATGCACACATATGGATCATGAGTGTCCCAGGAAAAGAAGAGAAGGGAAAAGGGGCAGAAGGAATATTTGAATAAATAATGATAGAAAATTTCCCATCCCTACTGAAGGACATGGATATAAATGTTCAAAAGACACAAGATAGTCCCATCTGAATAAATCCAAATAGACCAACTCCAAGACACATACGAATCAGAATGTCAAGTGCTAAAGACAAAGAGAGAATTCTGAGAGCGGCAAGTGAAAAGTGATACATAACATATAAGGGATACCCAAAAATTTTGAGTGCCAACTTCTCATCATAAATCTTGGAGGGAAGAAGGCAGTGTTATGATATATTTAAGATACTGCAAGAGAAAAACAGCCAACCATGAATTTTATAGCCATCAAGATTGTCTTTCAAAAATGAGGGTGAGTTTAAAATATCCACAGATAAACAGAAACTGAGAGAGTTTGTAACAAATAGATTGGCTTTGCAGGAAATACTAAAGGGAGTATTGCGCCCTGAAAAGAAAAGACAAGAGGTAGAGGCTTAAAAGTTCAGAAATGATGATTTTATCTGTAACAGTAACTACAAGTATTAAAAAAGAGGTGAAAATAAAATATGACCGATATAAACCAAAGGTCAAATGCATGAAATAAAAATTATCTTTATGATAATAAGTTTAAATGTTAATGGATTAAACTCCCAAAAGAAAAGACACAGACTGGCAGAATGGATAAGAAAATATGAGCCGTCTTTATGGTGTCTGAAAGATACTCACTTCAGACTCAAGGATACTATATTATTCAGCCAAAGGGGTGCTGATGCAAAATAACAGAAATCTGTTGGCTTTTATAAATATCTATTTGGGGTAGAAACTTACAGTTACCAGGCCATAAAGCATAAGTTACCCCCCCTACCAATTACTATTGTCATGTGTTAGAACAAGATGTTTGCCAACATCTGCCAAGAGTTCAGGCTTCTTGGGTGTGTCTATTCCTGGGATTCTGTTTCTCTCTGAGCTCAGCTGCTGTGCTCTCTCCACAAGGCAAGCTGTAGCCTGTCAGGTGAACAGCTCTGTCTCTCTCCCCGGCTCTTCTGCCATGTCTAAGGAGCAGTCTTTATTCCTCTTTGTTCTTCTTCTGTGTGTTCACTTCCTGGGCTCCAGCTCAAACTCCCAACTCTGTCTTTTGCTATGTCTTTTCTTTGTGAGTCCCCACCCACTAAGGTGACTCAATGACCTACTGATTTGGCCCAATCAATGTCATAATCATAATTCAATCAATTAAAAGTGATACCTCTGACAGACTTGTTTACAAACATAATCCAATAACTATTTTTGGAATTCATAAGCAATGTCAAACTGCTACAGATACCAATAGCTTGAAAGTGAAAGGTTGGAAAAAAAAAAAAAAAACATTCCACATATGCAGTAAACAACAGCAACAAAAAGCTCAAGTAGCTATACTTATATCAGATGAAATAGACTTTCAAATCAAGACTGTTATTAGAGACAAGGAAGGACATTATATATTAATAAAGGGACAATTCACAAGGAAGAAATAACAATCATAAATATATATACACCTAGTCAGATGTCTCAAAGTACATGATGCAAACAACAGCAAAACTGAAGTAAGAAATATCTGTACGATAATAGTTGGTGATATCAATACACCACACTAAGCATTGGAGAGAACATCTGAGCAGAGGTTCAATAAGGAAACTGAAAGCTTGAATAATATGATAAATGGACTAAACCTAATATATATGTACAGAACATTGTACTTCAAAACTTCAAGATATACATGCTTTTCATTTTCTCATGGATCTTTCCAGGATAGACCACATGTTGAGTCACAAAGCAGATCTCAAGAAATTCAATAAGATTGAAATTACACAAAGCATTTTTCCCTGATCATAATGGAATAAAGTTGGAAATCAACAAGAGGTGGAAAAAGGGAAAATTCACAAACATATGGAGATTAAACTACACAATCTTAAATAATGAGTGGATCAAAGAAGAAATTGTGAGAGAAATCAATACATATCCCAATTTGAATGAAAATGAGAACTGAACTTATAAGAACCTATGGGATGCAGCGAAGGCAGTGCTGAGATGGAAATTTATTGCCCTCTGTGTTTACATTAAAAAGAAGAAAGAACTAAAATCAATGCCCTAACAGCACAGCTGAAGGATCTAGAAAAAGAACAGCAAGCTAATCCCCAAGTAAGTTATAGAAATGAAATAACAAAGATCAGGGCAGAAATAAAGAAATTGCGAACAAACAAAAAAAATTGAGAGAATTAACAAACCCAAATGTTGGTTCTTCAAGAAGATGTACAAAACTGAAAAACCCTTAGCTGAACTGACAAAGAAAAAAAGAGAGTAGATGCAAATTAATTAAATAAAAAATGAAAATGGGGATATTACCACTGACCACACAGAAATAAGAGAGATCATAAGAGGATACTATCAACAATGTATATTAAAAAACAAGACAAGTAGACAAAATGCAAAAATTCTTAGGAACATACAAACAACATACACCGACCCTAGAAGAAATAGAAAACCTCAATAAATCAATCACAAGTAAAGAAATTGAAACAGTCATCAAACAACTCCACAAAATGAAAAGCCCAGGACCAGATGATTTCACAGGTGAGTTATACCAAGCATTCAAAGATATTTTAATATATAAAGAGATCATACAACTCAACAATAAAAGAACAAGCAATCCAATTAAAAATGGGCAAAATATTTAAATAGACATTTCTTCAAAGAGGCAATACAAATGGCCCATGTCACTAGCTATTAGGGAAATGTAAATCAAAATGGCAATGAGATATCATCTCACAATGCATAGAATGGCCATTACAAAAACAAAGAAAAGAATATGTGCTGGAGAGGATGTGGAGGAATAGGAACACTCTTTCACTTTGGTGGGATTGGAAAATACTGCAAACTCTGTGGAAGACAGTTTGATGGTTCCTCAGGAAGCTAAATATAGAACTGCTCTATGATGCAGCAATTCTTCTACTAAGAATATATCCAGAGAACTAAAAACTGTGACATGAATATACATCTGCACACTGATGTTCATAGTGGCATTATTCACAATTGCCAAAAGATGGAAAAAATTCAAGTATCTATCAACCAATGGAGGGACAAACAAAATGTGGTATATACATATGATGGAATACTATGCTGTAGTAATAAGGAATGAAATTGGGATACATGTGATAACATGGATGAATCTTGAAGATATTATGCTAAGTGAAATAAAGCGAGACACAAAAGGACAAATATTGCATGGTTTCATTAATATGAACTAATTACGAAGAATAAATGCATGTAGTTAAAACTTATAGTATAGGTTATTAAGAGAAGAGAGGAGGGTTGAGAAGACCTACTGATGCTTAACGTACATAAAAGTTCTAGTCAACTTGACTGTAAAAGTGTGGAAATGGATAGAGTTGATGGTAAAACATTATAGTGAGTAGCAGCTGGCTTATAAATGGGATTGTGGCTGAAAAGCGGTAGTCTAGGTATGTAAATATCAATAGGCTAAAAAATAATCTGGGGACTGAATATCACAGTGAACCCAGAAATAAATGAGAGTTGTGATTGATTGCACAGATGCAAGAGTATCCTTCTGTGAGCTAAAACGGTGTATGTCACTATTGCAGGTGATGAGAATGTGGAGAAGAAAGGGAAAAATAAAATTGGTGTGACCTCTTGCTGTGGTTAACAGCAATGCTGTAATATTCTTGCATCAATGCAAAAAATGTATTGATAATGAGGGTATGGAAAAAATGTGCCAAATATATACTATGAACCGAGGTTTGTGGTAATAGTCTGATGATATTATCTCATATTCTGTAACAAATATTCCATCACAGTGTGGTGTGTTGGTGAAAAGGTGTTGTATGGGAATTCTACACATGTGCATGGTTCTTTTGTAAATTCACAACATCTATAATAAAAATATATTAAAATTATAATAGTGTGGATTTGGGGAAAATACACTAAATGTAAAATATATAATATAATTAGTAAAGATATGTTGACAATGCTTTTGCATAGTTTGTAGCAAGTTTCACAACAATGCAAGGAATTGGTGGAGGAGTGATTATGGGACCCTGTATGATGTTATACATGTTTATTTTATAAGTTCACAACTTTTACTATACTCTTATTGTTTATGTATGTTCATGTTTGAATGATATACTTCAATAAAAATATATTATTTAAAAAGTATATGGCAAAAAAATGTTAAAGAAGCACCAGTATGTGAACTGAAAGCTTTAGTGTTTGGAGACAATTAAATCCAGGATTTTAAATAGAAACAAGATTTCAGGACGGTATCTTTTGTTTTAATTCAGTATGTCAGAGGCTAAGGTGATTGAACTGTTCTTAATGCTTTGGCCCCTGTATTTTACAAGGTTTAAAGTGGCAAAAATTTGCCATTCAGTGATTTACAAGTTATTTATATCCATAAATGAAACACATTAAGGTTTGTCATATTGAGATATTAATATGAAAAGAAGAAAATGAGCAAACCAGCTTAAAATTACTGGAATAAGAGGAAATTCACCTGCCTTTATTTTCCCAGAAAGACTCTCATAGATGTAGGTGAAAGATTTTTCTTATACATAGAATAAATAGCTTCCTCATTATGGGGTTAGAGAAAAAAATTGCTTATTTGACTCAAAGAATTCTAGAGTAAAAATAAATAATTAAGCTAAACTTCAATTTCTCTATAAATTCATAGAATTTACATTGTTTTATGAAAACACATGTGGAAATAAATCTTATAATAATTTCTAGTTTAGTTTGGCTATATTAATAAAATAACTTACAAAGGTATAAATACATAATATAATTATGTATTAATATATTGTTTGGATATAGCAAAAGTACATTTCTGTAGACATACTTGCTGAAGAATGTTAGTAACAAAACAAGAATTAGGAAAATTGGAATAGTATAATGAAAAGCAATAAAATTTTTATGCAAGCACATTTTGAAAAATGTTCCACTAGATACTCTGCTAAAGGTATCCATTATATAAAAACATCTTGACCAACACACACCAGA
>JAKSZT010054016.1:1095339-1128121 GCA_026826555.1 Tolypeutes matacus | reverse complement strand
AGAGTTGTAATGTTGCTGAAATTTCTCTGGTGTGTGTTAGTCAAGATGTTTTTATATAATGGATACCTTTAGCAGAATATCTAGTGGAACATTTTTCAAAATGTGCTTGCATAAAAATTTTATTGCTTATCTTTATACTATTCCAATTTTCCTAATTCTTGTTTTGTTACTAACATTCTTCAGCAAGTATGTCTACAGAAATGTACTTTTGCTATATCCAAACAATATATTAATACATAATTATATTATGTATTGATAACTTTGTAAGTTATTTTATTAATATAGCCAAACTAAACTAGAAATTAATATAAGATTTATCTCCACATGTGTTTTCATAAAACAATGTAAATTCTATGAATTTATAGAGAAATTGAAGTTTAGCTTAATTAAATATTTTTACTCTAGAATTCTTTGAGTCAAATAAGCAAAATTTTTCTCTAACCCCATAATTAGGAAGCTATTTATTCTATGTATAAGAAAAATCTTTCACCTAGATCTATGAGAGTCTTTCTGGGAAAATACAGGCAGGTGAATTTCCTCTTATTCCAGTAATTTTAAGCTGGTTTGCTCATTTTGTTCTTTTCATATTAATATCTCAATATGACAAACCTTAGTGTGTTTCATTTATGGATATAAATAATTTGTAAATCACTGAATGGCAAATTTTTGCTACTTTAAACCTTGCAAAATACAGGGGCCAAAGCATTAAGAACAGTTCAACACCTTAACCTCTGACATACTGAAGTAAAAACAAAAGATACCGTCCTGAAATCTTGTTTCTATTTAAAATCCTGGATTTAATTGTCTCCAAACACGAAAGCTTTCAGTTCACATACTGGTGCTTCTTTAACATTTTTTTGCCATATACTTTTAAAATAATATATTTTTATTGAAGTATATCATTCAAACACGAACATACATAAACAATAAGAGTATAGTAAAAGTTGTGAACTTATAAAATAAACATTTATAACATCATACAGGGTCCCATAATCACTCCTCCACCAATTCCTTGCATTGTTGTGAAACTTGCTACAAACTATGCAAAAGCATTGTCAACATATATTTACTAATTATATTATATATTTTACATTTAGTGTATTTTCCCCAAATCCACACTATTATAATTTTAATATATTTTTATTATAGATGTTGTGAATTTACAAAACAACCATGCACATGTGTAGAATTCCCATACAACACCTTTTCACCAACACACCACACTGTGATGGAATATTTGTTACAGAATATGAGATAATATCATCAGACTATTACCACAAACCTTGGTTCATAGTATATATTTGGCACATTATTTCCATACCCTCATTATCAATACAATACATTTTTTGCATTGATGCAAGAATATTACAGCATTGCTGTTAACCACAGCAAGAGGTCACACCAATTTTATTTTTCCCTTTCTTCTCCACATTCTCATCACCTGCAATAGTGACATACACTGTTTTAGCTCACAGAAGGATACTTTTGCATCTGTGCAATCAATCACAACTCTCATTTACTTCTGGGTTCACTGTGATATTCAGTCCCCAGAGTATTCTTTAGCCTATTGATATTTACATACCTAGACTACCGCTTTTCAGCCACAATCCCATTTATAAGCCAGCTGCTACTCACTATAATGTGTTACCATCAACTCTATCCATTTCCACACTTTTACAGTCAAGTTGACTAGAACTTTTATGTACGTTAAGCATCAGTAGTTCTTCTCAACCCTCCTCTCTTCTCTTAATAACCTATACTATAAGTTTTAACAACATGCATTTATTCTTCATAATTAGTTCATATTAATGAAACCATGCAATATTTGTCCTTTTGTATCTCGCTTTATTTCACTTAGCATAATATCTTCAAGATTCATCCATGTTATCACATGTATCCCAATTTCATTCCTTATTACTGCAGCATAGTATTCCATCATATGTATATACCACATTTTGTTTGTCCATTCATTGGTTGATAGATACTTGAATTTTTTCCATCTTTTGGCAATTGTGAATAATGCCACTATGAACATCAGTGTGCAGATGTATATTCATGTCACAGTTTTTAGTTCTCTGGATATATTCTTAGTAGAAGAATTGCTGCATCATAGAGCAGTTCTATATTTAGCTTCCTGAGGAACCATCAAACTGTCTTCCACAGAGTTTGCACTATTTTCCAAACCCACCAAAGTGAAAGAGTGTTCCTATTCCTCCACATCCTCTCCAGCACATATTCTTTTCTTTGTTTTTGTAATGGCCATTCTATGCATTGTGAGATGATATCTCATTGTCATTTTGATTTACATTTCCCTAATAGCTAGTGACATGGGCCATTTGTATTGCCTCTTTGAAGAAATGTCTATTTAAATATTTTGCCCATTTTTAATTGGATTGCTTGTTCTTTTATTGTTGAGTTGTATGATCTCTTTATATATTAAAATATCTTTGAATGCTTGGTATAACTCACCTGTGAAATCATCTGGTCCTGGGCTTTTCATTTTGTGGAGTTGTTTGATGACTGTTTCAATTTCTTTACTTGTGATTGATTTATTGAGGTTTTCTATTTCTTCTAGGGTCAGTGTATGTTGTTTGTATGTTCCTAAGAATTTTTGCATTTTGTCTACTTGTCTTGTTTTTTAATATACGTTGTTGATAGTATCCTCTTATGATCTCTCTTATTTCTGTGTGGTCAGTGGTAATATCCCCATTTTCATTTTTTATTTAATTAATTTGCATCTACTCTCTTTTTTTCTTTGTCAGTTCAGCTAAGGGTTTTTCAGTTTTGTACATCTTCTTGAAGAACCAACATTTGGGTTTGTTAATTCTCTCAATTTTTTTTGTTTGTTCTCAATTTCTTTATTTATGCCCTGATCTTTGTTATTTCATTTCTATAACTTACTTGGGGATTAGTTTGCTGTTCTTTTTCTAGATCCTTCAGCTGTACTGTTAGGGCATTGATTTTAGTTCTTTCTTCTTTTTAATGTAAACACAGAGGGCAATAAATTTCCATCTCAGCACTGCCTTCGCTGCATCCCATAGGTTCTTATAAGTTCAGTTCTCATTTTCATTCAAATTGGGATATGTATTGATTTCTCACAATTTCTTCTTTGATCCACTCATTATTTAAGAGTGTGCAGTTTAATCTCCATATGTTTGTGAATTTTCCCTTTTTCCACCTCTTGTTGATTTCCAACTTTATTCCATTATGATCAGGGAAAATGCTTTGTGTAATTTCAATCTTATTGAATTTCTTGAGATCTGCTTTGTGACTCAACATGTGGTCTATCCTGGAAAGATCCATGAGAAAATGAAAAGCATGTATATCTTGAAGTTTTGAAGTACAATGTTCTGTACATATATATTAGGTTTAGTCCATTTATCATATTATTCAAGCTTTCAGTTTCCTTATTGAACCTCTGCTCAGATGTTCTCTCCAATGCTTAGTGTGGTGTATTGATATCACCAACTATTATCGTACAGATATTTCTTACTTCAGTTTTGCTGTTGTTTGCATCATGTACTTTGAGACATCTGGCTAGGTGTATATATATTTATGATTGTTATTTCTTCCTGGTGAATTGTCCCTTTATTAATATATAATATCCTTCCTTGTCTCTAATAACAGTCTTGATTTGAAAATCTATTTCATCTGATATAAGTATAGCTACTTGAGCTTTTTGTTGCTGTTTTTTACTGCATATGTGGAATGTTTTTTTTTTTCCAACCTTTCACTTTCAAGCTATTGGTATCTGTAGCAGTTTGACATTGCTTATGAATTCCAAAAATAGTTATTGGATTATGTTTGTAAACGAGTCAGAGGTATCACTTTTAATTGATTGAATTATGATTATGACATTGATTGGGCCAAATCAGTAGGTCATTGAGTCACCTTAGTGGGTGGGGACTCACAAAGAAAAGACATAGCAAAAGACAGAGTTGGGAGTTTGAGCTGGAGCCCAGGAAGTGAACACACAGAAGAAGAACAAAGAGGAATAAAGACTGTTCCTTAGACATGGCAGAAGAGCCGGGGAGAGAGACAGAGCTGTTCACCTGACAGGCTACAGCTGGCCTTGTGGAGAGAGCACAGCAGCTGAGCCCAGAGAGAAACAGAAACCCAGGAATAGACACACCCAAGAAGCCTGAACTCTTGGCAGATGTTGGCAAACATCTTGTTCTAACACATAACAATAGTAATTGGTAGGGGGGATAACTTATGCTTTATGGCCTGGTAACTGTAAGCTTCTAACCCAAATAGATATTTATAAAAGCCAACAGATTTCTGTTATTTTGCATCAGCACCCCTTTGGCTGAATAATATAGTATCCTTGAGTCTTAAGTGAGTATCTTGCAGACAGCATAAAGACGGCTCATATTTTCTTATCCATTCTGCCAGTCTGTGTCTTTTCTTTGGGGAGTTTAATCCATTAACATTTAAACTTATTATCATAAAGATAATTTTTATGTCATGCATTTGACCTTTGGTTTATATCTGTCATATTTTATTTTCACCTCTTTTATTAATACTTGTAGTTACTGTTACAGATAAAATCGTCATTTCTGAACTTTTAAGCCTCTACCTCTTGTCTTTTCTTTTCAGGGTGCAATACTCCCTTTAGCATTTCCTGCAAAGCCAATCTATTTGTTACAAACTCTCTCAGTTTCTGTTTATCTGTGGATATTCTAAACTCACCCTCATTTTTGAAAGACAATCTTGATGGCTATAAAATTCATGGTTGGCTGTTTTTCTCTTGCAGTATCTTAAATATATCATAACACTGCCTTCTTCCCTCCAAGATTTATGATGAGAAGTTGGCACTCAATCTTATTGGGTTTTCCTTATATGTTATGTATCACTTTTCACTTGCCGCTCTCAGAATTCTCTCTTTGTCTTTAGCACTTGACATTCTGATTAGTATGTGTCTTGGAGTTGGTCTATTTGGATTTATTCAGATGGGACTATCTTGTGTCTTTTGAACATTGATATCTATGTCCTTCAGTAAGGATGGGAAATTTTCTATCATTATTTATTCAAATATTCCTTCTGCCCCTTTTCCCTTCTCTTCTTTTCCTGGGACACCCATGATCCATATGTGTGCATGTCTCTTGCTATCCTTTAGTTCCCTAAGACCCTATTCTATTTTTTCCCCTTCTTTTCTTCATCTAATCTTTTGTATGATCACTTTTGAAAACCATGTCTTCAAGCTTACTGATCTTTTCTTCTGCCTCCTCAAATCTGCTGTTTTACGGCTCCTGTGTGTTTTAATTTCATTTATTGTGCCTTTCATTCCCAGAAGATCTGCTATTTTTCTGTGTATACTTTTAAATTCTTCTTTGTGCTCACTTATTGTCTACTTAATATCCTTAATATTTTTAGCCATCTCATTGAATTTATTAAGGAGATTTGTTTGAACATCTATGATTAGTTGTCTCAACTCATTTATGTCATCTAGAGGCTTATCTTGTTCTTTAACTGGGCCATATCTTTCTGTTTCTTGATATGGATTGTAATTTTTTGTTGATGTCTTGCATTAGGCTTACTAGATGTTTTTTGTTTGTTTGTTTGTTTGTTTTTCTGGGTGCAGTTTCTCTCCTTAGTTTAGGACTTTCTTGCTTTTCTCCCCTCTTGGCTGTTTAGTAGGAGTCAAGGTTGTAGTTGGTACTGTAAGCTGTGGAGGCAAAAGCTGCCCATGTTGCACCAGGAATTGATGAGGCTTCTCCCACCTTTTTTCCTCTGTGAGGGATAGAGACAGAGCTGCAGCAGTGTGTAATAATCCAAGTAGTGCAGGACAAGACTGTCTGTGCTACCCAGAGAGACTGATGAAGCTTCATACCTCTTCCTCCCCTACCTGGGCCTGGGATGAAGCTTGCAGTGTGGACAGCAATCTATGCCATGTGGGACCAAAATGACCACAGTTGCCCAGGTAGACTGATGCAGCACTGGACCCCCTTCCCTATCAGGGGTGGAGGTTGGACCCTCTGGTGTGTGCAACAATGTATTCCTTGTGGGCCAAATATGCCTGTAGTTGCCCTGAGAGGCTGAGGGAATACTGTCCCTTCAGCCCTTTAGGGGGTGGGAATGGAACCACCAATGTCCAATAGTTCAGTCTATGTAGGCTGAAAGTGCCTGCCTTTGCAAGGAGAGACTGAGGAAACACCAGTTCCTTCCTACTCTATTAGAGGTGGGAGTGAATCCATAAGCACCCAAAAGTTCAGTCCTTGTATGCCAAGAGTATCTCCCATTGCCCAGAGAGGCTGAGGAGACCCAGCTCCCCTCCTATCCTACTTGGTGGTTGGGGTGAAGCTACAGGTCTCGGACTATTCAGTCTGTGTGACCAAAAGCACTTGCAGTTACCCAGACAGCTGTGAAACACAGTTCTTCTCTTGTCCTATTGAGAGGATGGGTGGAATCACAGATGCCCAACAGTCGTGTTCTTGCAGGTCAAAAGTGCTCGCAGTTGCCCTGACAGGTTGAGGAAATACCAGCCACCTCCTACCTTATGGGAGGGCAAAGGTGGAGATGGAATCAAAGGTGATTAACAAACCAATTCATGTGGCTTGAAAATGTCTGCAGTTTCCTTGAGAGGCTGAGGAAACACAGCTCCTCTCCTTTCCCATTGGGGTGCGGAGATGGAGTCCTAGATATCTGACTCTTCAGTCTGTGCCTGTCAAAAGTTCTTGCAGTTACCTGGAGAGGCTGGTGCAGGTTCCTTCAGCTCCCACCCTCCTGGAAGTGAGGCTGGAGCCCAGGCCAGGGCTGCAATCTGATCTTGGTGGGAAGAAGCCAGTCTCTAACTTCGCTATGATTTTCAGTCAGCTTACTTCCCCTCAAGCCAGGAGCTGGTTACAATAGCAATGATGGCTACTGGCTTCTTTCAGACTTGGACCCATTCAAACTTCAGCTGTCCTAGGATTATATTCTAGCCAGCCAAGTTTACCAATCAGTAGCTGAAGTTTGTGGCCAACCATCTCTTCCTCCCCCATATTTGGGAAATAGAGCTTCCAACTCCAGCCATGGAATAACTATTGAAGTGGTTTGCACTGCCACTGGAAGATTGGCACCAACCTCTGCGGTGTGGTCTGCAGTTTCCCAGAGACGCTGGTTCAGGTTCCCCCAGCTTCCTCCCTGCCAGAGGTGAGGCTGGAGCTTATGCTAGAGCTGTAATCTGATCTGTGTGGAAAGAAGCCAGTCCCTACCAGCACTGTGATTTTCAATCAGCCCTGCTTCTCCACATGCCAGGGGCAGAGTTAAAATGGCAGCTACCGGTCTCTCTCTGTCTTGGACAGCTTTAAACCTTAGTTATTCTTTGGATTATACTTTAGCCAGCTAAATTTACTAATCACTAGCTAAGTCAGTGCACAGTTGTCTCTTTCTCCCGCATTTTTGGGAAATGGAGCTTCCAACTCCAGTCACAGAGCAGCTCCCAAGGCAGCTTGCACCAAGGCACCGGCCTCCATGGCTTGGAGGACTCTACTCCGGAATCTTCTCTGCAGATGGGTAGTCTATTCTTTCTATAGTTTCAAGGATGTTGCAGGATACTCTTCTGGTTTCTTGGCTACCCCAGAGAGGTGTTTTAGATGACTCTGAGTGATTACTAAATGCTCTGTAGCTGATTCTAGGAGCACCTTACTCTGCCACCATCTTGCCCCTCCTCTGGCATATACTTTTTATTCTTCATGCTCCACTGAATGAGAAACAGTTCGATGACATAAGGGGAAAATATCAGAAATCAGATACTATGTGTGGCAAATTTCATGATTTAAGTCTTTCAACAATAACTTTTAAACAGTATTTTATTAGTGATCATTGGGTGATATTTATTTCATAGTTATTTTAGAAACTACATAAGCAACTATAACATATTAATGAAATGGTCATGCTTCTTTTTGACAAAATATATGGCTCAAAAATCCATCCAAGGTCTTTGCAGGGATAATGGGCATATGAATAGAGAAACACCACATATTGTCATTAAGTTGAAATTTGAACAACAGCAATAATGGTTCAATAAGGAGCATAAGGGCCAAAATGGGTAATTTAACAACATATATTTCAAGAAAGAAAACTGAAACAAGAAGATATTTCATTGTTTTTATTTGCAAATAATGTTCATCTACCTCCAGAATAATCTCTGCTGCCCTGTTCACCTCTTTTCCTGAAGGAGTAATAAGAAAACATCATTGCTAGGAAAGAACACAAAATCATTAGGTATGAAGGGCTTTCCTGTAAAACAAGTGGAAATTTGAGTCAAATTTACTGGAAGTTTTATTCATCTGAAAATTTTTTTAAATACATGATTTTCACACCTGCTCCATCTTTGAATTTAATACAATCATGTGATGAGAATGTGGTTGCTTACCTATATAATTACATGCAATTAGGAAAGCACGTTAAGCATATTGTAGCAATTATAGGACCAGTACTAAGATTTGTCCTTTCCATATAACATTTTTTTGGATAGAATTAGCCCAATATTCATTTGTGTTTATTAAAATAGTTTGAGAACAGAATGTAGAAAATTGATCAGAAATGAGCTGGAAAATAAATGCTTAATTTGGAAGATTATTTTTAAGACTCATTTAGCCAACTAATGAAGGATACAATTTCTTCTTTTAATTTACAGAGGTAAATTCGTCAACTTGGGCCAAATTTCTTTGTCATTGCCGATTGCATCAATGCCTTTCATTTCATTATGCTTATCCAAGAAACAAAGAGGAGGATACAATTGAGTGGACTCTTCATAAGATATTGCCTTGAGAACATATAAATATTAATGGAAATGTCATGGTTGTCATCTAATATATATTCACACAAGATTCCATTGAAGGTATTGATGAATTTCAAGTCTTCCTATTTTTATTATTTCTAGCAATATATCTCTTTACTCTAATAGGAAATTTGGGACTTGTATAGGTCATTGAGGATTCCTGCCTCCACAATTCCATACCTTATTTTTGAGTGTGTTGTCCTTCTTGGATGCTGCGTTTTCTTCAGTTCTAACTCTCAAAATGCTAGTCAATTTCTTGTTGTTGAATAAAGTCATTTCATTTCTTAGATGTGAACACAGATATTTCTTTTTGTTACTTTGGCACTAGGAGTGTTTTTTCTTGGTTCAATAGATTATGATTGCTACATAGCAATGTACAATCCATTTCTGTATTCACTTAACATGTCATCCCTGGTCTATGTGCCATTCATCATTGTTTCATGTGCTTGTGGAATGCTGCATGCTACTTTACACACTGTGGTCACTTTTAACTTATCCTTCTGTTCATCCAATGAAATAGACGTGTTTTGTGATATCCCTCCACTCCTCATTAGTTTTGTTCTGACACTCACATCAACTAGCTTCTATTCTTCTACTTTGTGGCTTTATCAAAATAATTACAATACTAAATGTCTTGGTTTCCTATGGTTTCATTCTGTTGGCCATTCTGAAGGTGCATTCTGCTGAAGTGGGCAGAAAGTCTTTTCCTATTCTGGATCTCACTTAACTGGTTTGTCAATTTATCATGGGACAATCTTCTTCATGTACATGAGTACAGCTACTCTTTGGACCATGATATAATAAGGTTTATATTTTACTCTATTCTGATTCTCATGCTCAAGCCAATCATTTACAGTTTGAGGAACAATGATGTTAAAGAGGCAATGAAAAAATGATTTGAGAGAAATTGTCTCATAAATAATAAAGTACAATTTTAGCATTGAGTAAAATTTAAAACCATGTTGGATATCAATCAATAACTTTATGGTCAGATGATGATGATAAAAATATATGTAGAAGTTGAAAAAGGAGGAGGGTAGAGGAGGAGGAGTAAGAGGAAGAGAAGGAGGGGAAGTAGTAGAAGGAGGAAGAAAAATAGAATTAGATGTAGATGTAGAAAAAGAAGAAAGAGAAAAGATGGAGGAGCAAATGAAGAGAATGAAAAAGAGGAATATGGGGAAGAAGAAGGAGATCATTTGGAAAAGCAAAGTGGTTGAGATCAGTTATACCTATAAGGATTCTGATGGTCCACTATATTTTCAAGGTACTGAAATAGAGCCCCAGAAAGATATTATACTGGCAAGTGTGGAGTTATACAGAAAGGAGATGCTTGATGCAACCACACTAGATAAAATTGAAAAGAGAATAGAAAACTTCCATTCCTACTTAGGTTGCAGAAATCTGCACATAATATTGCTCCAACTCTAACAATTTTTAAAAAGCCAGATAATCTGAAAAAATCATAGCATTTAATGACCTTTTCATGAGCCCACCAAGTAATTTGAATTCCAAAGAGGTGTCTGGCCTTCAAAGAGGAGATGTGACAAATGAACTGTTTCAACTTTGTCAGAGGTTGGAAGAAAGAGTTGGCCATAGAAGAAGCAAGTAATGAGAAATCAGATAAATGACAAGGAATTGTTAAAGCCAAGTGTGGGCTCAAATGTTATTTGGAAAAAGAAGAGAAACCTAGAATCAAGTAATTTGCATTTACTCTCAGAGTTTTCCTGCAAATATCTAACAAATGTTCAAGAGAATATTTGGGGGAAGGCTGGGAGATACTCAGACAATGTCACCTTGCAACCCACAAAATACCACACATTCTCCTCTCTAATCATATTTGTGTCTGCTATTACTTTACTAACCACAGCTTTAGACTTACTTTAGTCTATCCCAATGGTAGATAAGGTTTATTGAGGTAACTAAGCATATAATTGCCCCTGCTTTAACAGCATCCAGTCTATAACAGACTTTTGTTTCCTTATATGCTCGACCTTATTAGCCAATCAAAACCTAAGTTCTATTATGTGTTCTTTATAACAACCTTTTACTTAGAAACTACACATTTCCCCAACCCCTCCCCCCAAGCTTTGTATTCTTCCTCACTCTATTGAATAATAAAGCCAACCTGTAGAACCCCAAAAGCTCCTAGTGGGCTTTGGCTAAAGAATATTGACAATTACTAGCTAAAAATATCTAGAGAAGAGTATAAACAACATTCACAGATACATGAGAAATTTATTCAGAGAGATGGATATTATAAGGTAATGTTCCATTAAATGTTAGAAATAAAATTTTCAAAAACACATAATCACAGTATCAGAAACAAAGAATTCTGTCCACAGGTTCATCAGTAGAGTCACTACAGCTGAGAAAAATGAGTGAGCATGAAGGTAAGCTAGTAGTAACCAACCAAACTGAAAAAATTTAGCAGAACTTCAGTGAGAAGAATATTATCCAAGAGCGTGATACAGGACAATATATAAAAAAAAATTAGTATCCATGCCATTAGAGTTCAACAACAAGAATAGCAGAGAGTAAATAAAAGGAAATATTTAAGGAGATAATGGCCAAGACATTTTCAAAAATAAGGAAAAACATTATATCATTGGACTACAAATATCGGCAAACTTCCAGGAAGAATAATTACAAAAAGCAAATCAAATGTCCATAAAAGACATCTAGATTCATCAGACTCACTGATGAAAAACAAAGATATGTATACAATTACAAAGCAGTCAGAGGAAAATGCATGTCACATACAGAAGAAAACACATAATTATTATTGTAAGAGGCTTGCCATCTATAATGTAACAAGTCAGAATATATTGGGCAGATAAATTGAAAATACTGAAACATAAAACTCATTCCAGGCTTCATTACCCACTGAAAACAACTTTCCAATATAAGAACAAATAAGATGTTTTTGGAAAATTAAAACACACACACAAACATACACACACGCAGAGAAATAAATTTTGCCAACGACTTAGGATTTAAAAATTATCCATAGAATGAATATGATAATCAAAGGATGGTTGAATATAAACATTTACATAAATTATGCTAAAAATATAAAAATTGAGGTAAATATATTCAAATATTTAATTTGTAAAATTTTATTGGCTTTGAAAATAATTACCTAAAGCAAATCCAGGTTAGGGAGTGGATGCAGCTCAAGTGGTTGGATACCTGCTTCCCAAGTACAAGGTCGTCGGTTCATTCCCTAGTACCTCTTAAAAATAAAACAAACAGAAACAGAAACAAAAAAACAAACAAAAACCCAAAAACTAGGTTGATGATTGTCAGGTTTAAACCACATATAAAAGTAAAATTTATGATAAAAATAACAAAATGGTAAAGAACTTAATCTCTACTATTTTACAGTTCTATTGTTTTAAATCATGTGGAATATAATTTTAGGTAGACTATGATAAATTAGACATGTATATAATAATCCTTAGGGCAACCACTAAAATTAGAGAAAACAAAAATTATAAATATTAAGGATTAATATAAGGATACCTTTATGGCCACTCAAAATATTAAAAAGATAGTAAGAAAATGTTGTAAACAACTTTTAATTGTTAAATTTGATAATTTAGAGGAAATGTACAATTTCATATATACTTATATCAGAAGAAATGGGTAATCTCTTTAGTTGTCTCTTAAAGAAATTGAGTTTTTCTTAAAAACTTTCCAAAACCCTGAAATTGTTTTTGAAATGTAAAAACTCTCACCTGTCCCTCAGATGTAAATGTGGACAGAGTGCTGTGGGAAACCTCTTCAACCCTGCAGAAGTGGCAACATCTTGCGAGACTGCAGAACAACAACATTAAAGAAACTTGGGTCCCAGGATTATTACCTCAAGGAAAAGAGTCACCCACAAAGCTTAGTCAAACGAAGTCTGCACTTTTAGACCCAAGATAATATTTTCCCTTTTGTTCAGCCATTCTGTTTCTGAAGCCCTTTCTTATACCAGCCAGTCTGTCCCTGACTAATACAGGTTCTCTCCCCAGCCCAATCACATCACTTGATAAATCACACTTTCCATTACACAGTTCTTATTTTCTGAAATTAGGACTATACATGTATGGGTTTTTTTTTTTTTTAAGATTTATTTATTTCTCCTCTCCCCCCACCCTCCACCACCCCTTCTTGTTTTGAGCTTACTGAATGTACTCTGTGTGTTCTGCTGTGCTTGTCTTCCCCTTAGGCAGCACTGGGAACTGATCCTGGGACCTTCTGGAGTGGGAGAGGTGCTGAATCTCTTGTGACACCTCAGATCCTTGGTCTGCTGTGTTTATTATTGTCTCTCCTCTGTGTCTCTTTTTGTTGCATCATCTTGCTGTGCCAGCTCTCCACGTGAGCCAGCACTCCTGTAAGGGCCAGCACTCCTGCAAGGGCCAATACTCCACGTGGGCCAACTCACTGCAAGGACCAGTTTGCCTTTCATCAGAAGGCCCTGGGAATCGAAACTTGGCCCTCCTGTATGGTAGATGAGAGCCCAATCACTAGACCACATCTGTTTCCCTATACATGTATCTTTGAGAACATTTAGCAGCTATCTCCAAAATTACACTGTCTTTTATTAACCCCTATAGTGAGGTCAGCCAGCACCATGTACACTCACTCCTGTATTTTTAATACTTTTAATATAATGAAATAATGTATTATATTTTCAACTCTGATACGAGTAGTGTAATTTTGTAGAAAAAAATGTCATGTGATAAAATGGTGATGAAGAATGCGAACTCTAAAGTTTGTCTGTCTAGGTTCAAATTTAAGCTTGTCCTTTAACTTGTTTGCTGTCCATGAACAAGCTCTGAAACCTCTCTGTGCCCGAGTCTCATCATTGTAAAACTCAGCCATTCAAATACATTTATCGAGGCACTCTTCAAGATGTTGGGGATTTAGCATTGAATTTTATTTTATTGGCAAAAGCCTTGTGCTCACTGAGGACTTAATGCCCGAGAAAGAGAAGAGTAAACAAAAGTCATAATCAAAATAAACCCATCTTAAAGGATGGATTTATGAGGAAGTGAATGACAAAACACCCATGCAGTTATCTGGGGAAAGGGAGTTTCAGAAAGAATAAACACTAGAATATTCCAGGTAGCATCAGAACTAATGTGTATAGGGAGGGGTGAGGAGGTCAGCATTGCTGCTCCAAAAAGAGGGTGATAAAATGATAAAGGATGATTTCATAGAAGTAAGGACTAAGTGAAAAGTTGAGTCAGAACGGTAGACATTTTTAAAAAGTTTGAGGTTCCCTCAATTTTAAGGCAGGTCTTGTATATTTTATGAAGAAAAGTGACACGATCACCCTACATTTAATTGTACCAGAAACTCCTACATTGAGATTAGACCCAGGGGGTTAAGGCAGAACAGAGGAAGACAACCTAGAAGGCTGTGGTAATAATGTAAAGACTGAGATGATGATCCTTTCGGTTAGGGTGTTGTTAAGAAACAGTCACACCTGAAATATAATCTGGATAATCAATATTATATGTTGATGGACAAGATGTAAGTTGTGTCTCGAAGAGAAAATTCCAAGATGATTCTTAAGTCTTTGCCTAAACATGTAGGAGGATGGCTTTTCATTATCTGGGGTAAATTTATAGATAATGTATTTATCTGAGAGTTATCTTGTGAAAATAATCTATGCTAATTATATACATAAAGCTGTTTGAATATTTTTTGGCATTCAGTAGGTGCTCAGTAAAGAAAATCTATTTTTGCTATTATTTTATAGCTCAATCATATCCAAACAAATTTATTGTTCATATTTTTTCATGCTCATTCCAGTTTCATTTTCTTCATCATCTTTAAAATACTTAAACTTTTACAATTCATAGAATGATGACATACCACCATGAACAAAAGGATTTTGTCTTAAAAATATTTGAAACCATATTATATAAAATATGATATGCACTGAAAACAGGGAAATAAGGAAACAGGGAACTAGGGATAACAGAGGGACAATGTAAATAGTCTAGTGTTTTCACAATGCTCATAGTTTATATTGCATTCATTTAATAACATCATAAAAACTTTCTGGAATATATTATAATTGGACAAGGTAGCCTGAATTTAATTAAAACATTAGTAATTTCTGAACTTATTATTGTCTGAAAAATTAGAGAAACTTTTGGCTATCATTGCCAACACAAACCAACATTTTCTAAATTATAGAAATATACATAAAGAAAAGAAAGACTAAAAAATGTAAAGGCCCTAAAAATATAAGAAAAGATAAAATGCATGCACAAGATGAAATATTAGTCAAAAAAAAAAGTATTAAAAAACAAATGCTTCTCAAAGACAGCTAATTGAAAACAAAGAGGAATTGTAATAAATATTGACTCTAGACACATAGAGTTCAGAGCAAAATTAAATGTTAATACAGTAATTCATATGGTTCTTTTAAGCGATAAGTTAAAAATTTTATATGAATTAAAGATGTGGAAGAAAACAGAGCTCATTTAAGTTATTTGAATAAAATTATAAACAGTAATGGACGTGTTAGCAGTCATTAAAATTTTAATCCTAAACCAGAGATTGTACTTTAATATTTCAAAATTAATTTAAAAATGTACAAATTCTACGTGTACATTAATATAAATGAAAAGAATATAAATCAGTTGAAGACAAAAATTATATCTATTAACAATTAAGTTTAAATAACTAAGAAAATGAAGAAAACATATTTTTTTAAATATTCATTGAACAGTATCTCTAAAATTGCAACAAAAATTCCAGATTATGTAGAAGTAGTTTTACAAGGAAATATTAGTTAATGCTTAAAAAGTACAGTGAGCTTATTTGGAGTAATGGAAATAATTTGTTAATGGATGGTGGTAATAGCAAAACATTGTGAGTGCAATTAAGACATTGAAATATATATCTAAATGAGATTAAAAGGGGAAGTGTTAGATTTTGTATATGGCAACAGAATAATTTTTTAAAAATCCATGGAACTACATTACACAAACTGTGAACCTTACATTAAACCATGGACATTGATTAATAGTACAATTACAAAAAGAGCTACCATCAGTTGTAACAATTTTTGCACACCAATTTAAGATGTTGGTAGTGGGGTGGTGTATGGGAATCCTGTATTTTATGAATGATGGTTCAGTAAACTCAAAACATCTTTAATAAAGAAAAGAAATTAAATAATGTTAAAAAATACACATTAGGGAGGTGTGGGAGGTGGGCAACGTGGGAATCCCAATGGGTTCCGTGTAGTGTTTTGGGTAATATGGACACCTCTTAAAATATATGTATATATATATATATATATATAAGCAACATTTTTGTAAGCAAATGCACATATATGCATATGTATTTATATATCATTTTGAAAATGTTTGTATGTATTGTGAGAATTTTGATTTTTACCCATAAAAAAAAAAATACACATTAGCAACATATCTGATAAAATTTATTGGATATGGCAAAATTTGTATTCATTATCAATTCTTAGCATGGTGATTTTTCTCTAGCAAAATTAATAAAACAAGCCAAGAATTAAACTAAAAAATCATATCTTTTTAAGAAACATATACTTACAGAAACCAGGAAAAAGGAAATGACTTTTAAAATCAAACTAAAATAAAATGAATAAATAGTTTTACTGAAGCCTGTTGAAACATGACAGGATGGTAGGATTTTCAAATGGTTTGCAGCTAGAAAAAGAAATAAAGATATAAGTTCATGCATCTATTTAACCTGATGAATTCACAACACTACAGGTCTTAAAGCATTGCAAGATGAGATTCTTGATTTTACTCATGTACCAAGAAAACATTCCTCTCCTAAGTTTAAGTGACAAGACAATTATCAAATGTTATACTTATGAGTGGAAAACAAAAACTCTAAAAAAGAAACACAAAATGACAAAAAAAGTATTACTGCAATTTATGTATATATTTATACATACATAAGATTAGTATAGAAGTCCATGAACAAAACTCTGAAAAATGATTAGGATATTTCCATTTTCTTTAATAATTTAAAATATTCCAAATTTTCTTCAATTCTCACATATGCTTTTTTCTATAAACTAATTCTATTACAGGATTTTACTTTGCTCTATGACCAAATATTGAAGTGCTCTTTTACTTTTTAGCTGTTTGCTTATTTATGAATAAGATTAGCCAAAAGTATTTATAAAATACCAGTGGACATGGACATAAGAAAAGCTATTATGTATTCAAAATTTTGTGAGAATGTAAACATTCTGATTATCCTGGTAAAATTTATTAGTATTGCATTAAATTCTTTCCTCTCCTCATATTATTTAATCTTTAAAATATTTCTATGGATTTAGAGATATTTTTTTTGTATAGTTATTGAACCTAGATTTAAACTTTCAGTGACTTACAAAGGATTTACAGCTAAAAAACAGGCAGATCTAGAATATAAACCTTGGATTTTCTTATTCAAAATAGCATTCTTTATTGTGCTTTATTTCTTCTCTACAGAATAGATGGAATAATTTCTGAAAGAGTTCTCAATAGTAAAGTTCTCTGAAAGTGGGATATGTATGGTGACTTCTATGATACAATTGAACAACACAACTTTTTTTTTGCACATTAGTTGCTCTTACAATAGCATTTGTTGAAACCACAGAATTAACACATATTTCATGACTTCCAGTTACTATGTAGATTTCTAAAAATATATTCTTGAAAATGTTTCAGATCATGCATATTCTAATAGAGGGTGGCTCAAAACAAATGCAAAACAATTAAATGATGATTCTGTATTTAAAGAAAGACCAAGTAAATACTTACTAGGAAAGAAAAGATACTTTTAAATGATCAGCGTCACTGTCATTTCAATTGCCTGGAGCTCTCCCTCTTCTTTATTACTCTAATGACAGCATTTTTCACTTCTTTGTTCCTAAGACTATAAATGAGTGAATTCAGCATGGGGATCACCATAGTATAAAACACAGAGGCCACTTGATCCTTTCCTAAGGAGTAGGACTTCTTTGGTTTTAAATAGGTAAAAATTGTAGTACTGTAAAAGATGGTGACTCCCAGGAGGTGAGAGGCACAAGTAGAAAAGGCTTTGTGCTTTCCTGAAGAAGAATTAATTTTCAGGATAGTAGATAGAATGGACCCGTAGGACACAGAAATTGTGCCAAGAGACACCATTACATTTAAACTAGCAAAAATGAATAGCATGATTTCAGTGTCATGAGTATGACTGCAGGACAGGGCTAAAAGTGGTATTAAGTCACAGAAAAAGTGATAGATAATATTGGATTTGCAGTAATGCAAACTGTTCATGCAAAGAACCATGACTAATGATTCAGTAAAACCAATCATATAGGACCCAGTGATGAGGGTGTGGCAGACTCGCATAGACACAGCAACTGGGTAGTGGAGAGGATTGCAGATAGCTACATAGCGGTCATAGGCCATTGAAGAGAGAAAGAACATTTCAGTGACAGCCAAGAAGGATAAAAAATACATCTGAGTGAAGCAGCTGGTGAAGGAAATATACTTGATGGAAGTCAGTAAGTTCTCTAAGGTTTTAGGTATTATGACTGTTGAGTAACTGAGGTCAAGAAATGACAAGTGGCTCAGGAAAAAATACATGGGGGTGTGAAGCTGGAGATCCAGACAAATTATCAGTATCATCCCTGCATTTCCCAGCAGAGTGATAAGGTATATCAGGAGAAATAACATAAAGAGGACCTGCTGGATCTCTTCAGAGTCTGTCAATCCCATAAGGATGAAGATAGGCACATTTGTGTTATTCATTCTTCCCATAGCATCATTCTCTTGTAAATTGTTGAGAAATCAAAGGTGATACTTGGCATAAATGACTTTAAAACCATTTTTGTTTATAGGACAGATAAGGCATTATTTTTTACAAAGTCAGCTTAGTGATTCAAGAAAATCATAATAAAATGTAGTTTGCAAAGTATGACTGAAAAAAATCTTGGTTTGATTGCCAAATATAAATTAGGTAAAAATCAACATTTGATATTGTAAAATAGATATATATATATAGCATAATTAGAAGAGCATGACACTGTTATAAATATTCCTTTAATTAATACATTTTAAGATGAAAATATTATACCATAGGTATTAATATTGTATACTCTTTTAGAGGCAAAAAAGGGGCAAGGGATATTAAGAAACTTATTCTGAGTCTTTAAAGGTTTAATACTTAATACCATTAAGTATTGTTGGCTCTGTGATTCTACCAAGATTGCTTGAGTCCAAAAATCATGTTAATTCTTATATTTAATTTCAGTAAATCAAAAAAATGCTAGATAGGTAAGAAAAAGTGATAGAGCTTTAATGCATCATTTAAAATTATTTTGTATCCAATATTATTTAGTACAAATGACAGATCATAAATTAAAACCTTATGTGTGTTAATATTATAGATCATACATTATTAATAATTTTCAGATGGATTTTTTAACAGATTATTTAATAAAATTTCTTCCAAAAATTTTATTTTCAATTGCTTAATGACTGATTTCATCAATTCTAATTTTCTAATTCTATAAATCCTTGAATTACTTAGGTAATGTTTACATGATATGTATATGTATATATATATTATTCTAATATTCTTATATTTTTAGATAAACTAAAACGCTCTAACCTTTCAAGTTATACTTACCATAAGTCAAAGTTTTTGAAAAAATTCTTCCAGCTTTATCTGGTTTAGGAATTTGTCGACTTTAAGTTTTTCTCACAACTAAAATATATAAACCTTTTAAAGAGCCTGAAATTTCTGCAATGTAATATTTGTTTCCTTTGGCATACTTTACATTTAATTTTTGTGCACCTAATTTTTTCTGAGATAAAATAAATCAACCTAAAAATTTTGTTCAGGTCCTAGTCAAACAGAAAGTTTTCTTCAAAACTGTGTCTCACAAGGGTACTCTGGAGCTACTTTGAACAAAAGCATAGCAGAAAATCCCTTGCCTTTCACTCGATAATGCCACAACACCTCTTTTATTGAGGAATGATGATAATGAAGCATTTGCTCATCTCTGGGACCAATTTCCAAGGAAGGTTTCTTGACGTGATGCCAAGGATAAATGTTCAAGGACTAATGCTTCCCTATTAATTTTGTAAGAGAAAATTGCCTTCTCCTTAGAAGCCACATAATGTTGAGCAACATTTTTTTGGTATTATTTTGTGATGCTTTAATTTATGACTGGTAAAGGAGTAATTATTTATAGAGAAATAATTAATCTGTGGCTGAAAGGCCAGATTGTTAACTACCAGGAGTAGACAAGGACATTTATCACAATGAAATAATTTTGTATTTAAATGTGTAGCACCACTGTAGGAATAAACATTGTTCATTACTAAAAGTTATTATACAACAAAATTCAAAGAATATTAAAATCATTCCTAAATGCCGTTATTCTTTACATATATTTTCTTCAAAGTATTTTGTTTTGTGCATATAATTCTTATTTTTATGTATGCTATTTGTTTATATAATTTTATCATACTGAATTTTCAGTAATATCCTGGTTTTAATATTAAACATTTATAAATCACCTTCACCTATATTATAATAGACTTTTGCAAAATCTACAATTTAATGTATTTTGCATTGATAGAGAGGAAAACCTAGTTCACAGTGTCCAGATGGCTGGCCATGAGAATGGGATGAACCCAGTGAGGGGAGAGACACCAAAGAGACCAATCCCAATTCTCCTCACATTGCAACATCACCATCTCTGGCCTGAAGTAGAAGTGTAAGGTTGCTAGAGAAGCCCTTGAGGCACTGGTTCCTGTCACCATCGAAATGGAGTTACTTTTCGATCTGCACCATTACATCATTGAGCAGAAAGGGAGTCAGATCCATAAACTGATGGACAAGTTTGAGGTGGACATACAAATCCCTGTCCCTGAAATGCAGTCTGACATCATTGCTATCACTACCTGGCCACTAACCTGTACCAGGCCAAGGCTGGACTTATGGAGTGCAGGAAGTAGCTGAAGGAAGAGCAGGAAGACTGACCTTTCAAGAGTTTTAAACTGAGTGTCTCCACAGACTGCAAATACTACATGTATCACTCAGCTAAAGGGTGCTGGTGCAAAGTATCAGAAATCTGTGGGGTTCTATGTAAGGTATTTATTTGGGGTATAAGCTTATTTACAAGGTCATACAGTATATGTTACTTCCCTCACCAGATTCTGTTTCCACATGTTGGAGCAAATGACTGTCCGTCTTTGCGAGGGTTCAGCCTAAGTCTTCCTCATAACTGTCTCTTACCAGGGCTCACTTCTTTCTGAGCTCACCTGCTCTGTTCTCTCCACAAAGTCAACTATAGACTGTCTTGCTCTCTCTCTTCCTGGGGCTTCTGCCCTGTCTAAGGAGCCATCTCTATTCTTTTGTGTTCTTCTCCTGTTTGTTTACTTCCCAGGGCTCCAGCATCAAAACTCCAACTCTCTCCTCTGCCATGTCATTTTCCCTGTGAGTCCCCACTCACCAAGGGGATAGGGACTCAACATCCTACTGACATGGCCCAGTCAAAATCCTAATCATAATTTAATCGAGTAAAAGTGGAACCTCTGATGTTAGTACAATCTAATACTCCCAGAGTAACAGATAAGTTTACAAACATAATCCAATATCTATTTTTGGAATTCATAAACAATATCAAACTGCTAAACCACTCCAAGATCACTGACCGAAAGGGGGCTATGATTACCCAAATCCTCTTGGAGCATGATGTGAGCATTCCAGTTTCCTGACAAGGATGATGGGAACCAGTCCCAGGACCAAATCACCATCACAGCCTATGAGAAGAACACTGAGGCTGCCCAGGATGCCATGCTGATTGACCATGGGCAAACTTGAATAGAAGGTTTCTGAGAATGTCCTGCTGGACCGAGAGTCCACAGCTGTATTATTGGCACCTGGGACAAAGTCTTCTGCAAGGTCATGGATGAGTTCAAGGTGGACATTCACTTCCCACAGAGCAGAGCCCCAGACCCCAACTGTGTGACCTACACTGGGCTCCTGGAGAGCATAGAGGAAGCCATCAACCACATCCTTAACCTCCAGGAATGTCTGGCTGACATGGTAGACAATGAGTCACTGCAAGTGTACATGAAGCACTGGTCACAGGAGGATTCCAACGCCTCATCCAAGGGTTTCATGGTGAGGGATGATACCTGGATGGCCAGCAATGACAAGAAGGCTCCTGACATGAGTACCTCTGAAGAGTTTCTCAGCTTTGGAGCTCAGATGATAATGATCAACAGCAGCAACTGCTCCAGTTTGCTGATGCACCCCCCATATCATGGATTGTTTTCCTCTCTTCGGCTGCTGGAGCCTGGTCCATTGTCTATGCCCTGTCCCTGCCCTGAGGTTTGTACTAGCTCTTGGCCTTTTCAGTGATACTTGGGACCTCTCTCTGACTGACTCCTTTGCTGTGGGACAGGCTGTCCACTGGTTTCAACATTAAACAAAGACATTTCATAATAAAATAGCTCAGACTTTCTAAGCTTCCGGGTCCACCCGCATGCTGGCCAGCACTCTTATCTTCCTCATGTGAGCTCCACAGCTGTGGCTAGGAGTCTGCTTCCTGTGTTGTGACCTCAGGAAATAAATTCCCTTGACTTTATCAAATCCAAAAAAGAAAACAATTCTAAGAACATGCACCAGCTGGTGAATGGGTATTTTTGAGGCATCCAAGGAAAACATGGTAGAGTTTCTCCAGTAAGGTCTGGAAATGCCAACTCATTTATTAACACAGCATATGTATTGTTGTATTCAGTCACACCTATCTTTGTGCAACATGTTTTATTATTTAAGTGTATTGGCTTTTATTATATTAAAAGAAATCTGAATGTAGAAAGTAAAAATCATTGTTGAGAGGAGTAATGATTTTATAATTATATTAATGGCCAAAACCTTATTTCTTCTATAAGAAAATGAGGTGAAATCCATTCTTGTGAATCTGTCATTAATTAATGGTAACAAAATCAATTTTCATGTAGATTGAGCAGCAATTGGTACAAGAAAAACTATATACTGCAGAATTTAAGGAGAGAATATGATGGTATGGAACAAGAAATTACAAAATTATATATTATTTATTTGATGAACATTCAAATGTACAATTCTTCATTTCATAAAAAATGCAGTGATGAAAAGCTTATTTGCAGATTAAAAGTGACTTTGGGGTTTAAGATGATCTATGTCAATTCTACCTCAATAGGGTCTGCTCCCTTCTTACAAATCCCCAGGAGAGAGTTTTACTTCCTGGAATTGATATCATTTTTAATAGTCATTAAGGGTACTTTCAATAAAATAATAGTCAAAGGAAGAATAATTTATACAACTTTTGAAAATTAAGTTTTGTTGAATCTTTATATGTGGGAATCCAATATATGATATCTAAAAGTAAAGTAATTTTAGCAGAAGATTGGGAGTAGCAAACAGAATGAAAAAATGACTCCATTTTCCTATGCTTCAGCAAAATTAGAATTTAATCCCTGATAATTTTTCAGTCATTTTTTTTTATTCTAGTCCTCTTTTGAATTTTCTCAAAATTTTACATGTGTTTTGATACTCTGTTAAGGAATTTGATAATTTTCTGAAAAATTAGGTCAATGATTATTTTTTTTTCTTCAGATATACATATCTACTCTTTAATGCATTCATAAATACCTCTACATTTTTTCAACATATTCAAGTATTTGTTGTTTTACCCAAATGGTTCATTTAATATGTATACTTCTGCATCTTGAATTCCTTCTTAAATAACAATTCACAGAGCTTTTTATTTTTTTATTTATTTATTTTTTATAAATATATATGCATATATGTTTATTTGCTTACAAAAATGTTATTCATATATATATACATATATTTTAAGATATGCTTAGATTACCCAAAATATTACACGGAACCCACTGGGATTCCCATGTTGTCCACCTCCCACACCTCCCACCACATCCCATACAATCATCGCCCACAAGTGTGGCCCACCACACTCAATGGACTTACACATCCTGGAGGCTTGCCACCAACCATAGACCACAGTTCACACTGTAGACCACACTCTCTCCCACTCAGTTCTGAGTGGTGTGTGCTGATTTAAAATGGCCTACATCCGTTGCCAAAACGGTACTCAGGACAACCTCTAACTCCCAAAGAAGCCCCTGTATTTCAACTGCTCATCCCCTCCCTACCCCAAAAGTGTCAAGTGGCCACTGGCTCCACCTCATTGTTATAATTTCTTCCATTGCTAGAATCACCATATATGAACAAGAGAATACCATCAAGTCCACTCTAGTCCATAGTGCTTCCCCCAATCCTGAGGGGACTGGGATGGTGATGTCCACTCCAACTCCAAGTGAGAGAGGGCTTATATCCCATGGATATGGTGGGTGGGATGATCCTGATTGCAGATGAAGGCCCTCTCCATTCCCTGGGATGGCCATTGCCCATCGTTTTATCCTCACCAGGTGACTTGGATGAGACCTTTGAGCTGTAGGGTAGGAGTTGCAGCTCCACCGAGATTTCATGCACACATGGCACATAGGCAGGCCAGAGACTCCAGTCTCTGGAAGCATACCTAAAAACTCCAGAATCACATTTAGGTTTGAATAGAAGGGACTGGTGAACCATATGCAAGGAGGACTTATTTGAGTCCAATTCTGTCACTCTCAGCAGCACAGATTCCAAAATAGAGTCCACTGATAAGGCATCAGTCTCTGGGGCTATCCCCCCTTATATAGGACCTGGGTGTCTCCAGAGCTCTCAGGAGCCCCTCTGTGTGGGGTGATAGGCATTTAGATGTTCTATGAGCTCCTACTGAGGTGTGCGTAAGAGTCACCTCTGGGATGACCTCCCGACTCTCTTTGAAGTCTCTTAGCCACTTGAACTCATTTGTCTTTACCATTTCCCCCTTTTATTCAAGGTCTTTTTCCAGTTGTGTTGCCAGTTGGCACTTGGTATTAATCCCTCGTTGCCAGGGAGGCTCATCCCGAGAGTCATGTCCCACATTGGGGGGAAGGTAATGCAATCATATGCTGAGTTTGGCTTAGAGAGAGGCCATATTTGAGCAACAAGGAGGCTCTCAGGTGGCAACCCTTAGGCACCCCACAACTGCAGGCTGTCTCATTTACAAGAGCAAAGACTCACAAGGGTAGTCATCAATAAAAAAAAAAACATCAGTGGGTCATCCTATTTTGACAGGCACTGTCCCTACACTCAGAGGACTATTGCTGCTCCCTTGGAGACTGTGGCAGAGCTCTCCAGGCTAGGAATTCAGATTCCCTCATTTATTGTGTGATTATCCACCCTTCGTGACCATGCCCTATCCCCTGATCCTTTGAACGATTTTGTATATCTTTCATGTATATTCGGATGAACCAACCCCCATGAAACCCCCCGACACCCCCCGAATAATCCCCCACAGTACCCATTGTAACCCTTCTGTGATCCAAATCCACCATGAACATTTAGTCCATAAAATAATCAAATACACTTACTAGGAAAAAGAAACAAGTATGATAAGCTTACATGCAATAGATAAACATAAGAGACTCAGGGGGAAAAAAAAAGAGAAGGAAAAAAAAACAAATAATCCAACAAAGAACAAAACAAAATAAAATATAATTAGTGGATTGGGACATTCAAAAAATAGGCAAAATAGCAAAGGAAATGCCTTTAAAAAAATATATATATATATATATATATTCATTTTTTTTCCTTTCTCTTTTCTTTTTTTTCTGCCTTTTATCACTGTCTTATGGGATGTCTGGTGTGCCATGACACCTTCCTCCTCTCAATCCCCATTGTCTCCCAATTTTTCATTTAATTTTCAAAGAAATTTTAGGTCACAGCAAAGTCACAGACGGAGTGACGGAGACTCCCGCTTACCAAACCACCCCTCCTTCCCCACCCCAAATTAACCCCCCCCTGTTAGCATTGTTATAACTGTTACACAGATAGCAAAATATAGCAACTAAACATTGTCAGTGATTTACAGTATAGTTTACAATTTAGATGATACAATTTAATAATTTTGATGATATTTACCATGTCCTGTGTCCATTACTGTAAGGTAATGAAAAACCTTCCCCATGACCACCAAACAACCCATTAGATCTTGACTGTTCCCTTCCCCCCAGCACCCAAGTGCCTGTGATATCCCACTCTCCCAACCCATGGAATGACAAGATTCACAGTTACATGCCCTGGGGATTTGAACCTGCCCTTCCTAATCCACCTTCCCCCCAGTGCTGCACCACCAAACCCAAGAGCACCACCACTCATCTGCCCCATCACCCAACATGCAACCACACTCTATCCCTTTACCATAGATTATGTCCATATGGGTGATGGCTCAAAACCTGCTCTTCTCTTACTCTCCTTTGTTAACCTATCTTTCAGACAATGATTCTCAGAGACTGCTCCCTTTCCTCAGTTCAGATCAGTGAGGTCATATACAGTTCATCCTTCATTGACTGGCTTGCTTCACTCAACATAAGGTCTTCCAGATTCATCCACGTTATTCCATGTGTTAGCACTTTGTTCCTTCTTACAGCTGAGTAAAATTCCCTTGTATGTATGTACCACATTTTGCTTATCCATTCGTCTGTTGATGGGCACCGGGGCTGATTCCAACTTTTGGCAATGGTGAACAATGCCACTATGAACATTGGTGTGCATATATCTGTTTGTATTTTTGTTTTCAGTTCTTCTGGGTATATACCCAGCATTGGAATGGCTGGATTATACGGAAGATCTATTGCTAGTTTTCTGAGGAACCGCCAAACTTTCCTCCACAGTGGCTGGACCATACTGCAGTCCCACCAGCAGTGGATGAGGGTTCCTATTCCTCCACATCCTCTCCAACATTTAGTGTCTCCTGTTTTTTTAATAGCTGCCATTCTGATGGGTATAAGATGGTATCTCAGTGTAGTTTTGATTTGCATTTCCTTGATAACAAGTGATGTTGAGCATTTTTTCATGTGCTTTTTAGCCATTTGTATTTCTTCATTGGAGAAGTGTTTTTTCAGGTCACTTGCCCATTTTTTAAAGGGGTTGTTTTTCTTTTCATTTTCAAGGTGTAGGATTTCTTTATATATGCATGATATTAGGCTCTTATCAGATATATGGTTGCCAAATATTTTTAACAACTGGGTAGACTGTCTTTTTATTTTCTTAGTAACATCTTTGAGGTGCAGAAGATTTTAATTTTGAGGAGATCCATTTATCAATTTTTCTCTTGCTGCTCGTGCTTTGGCTGTGAAGTTCATGAAACCATTTCCTATTACAAGGTCCTGTAGATGCTTCCCTACATTATCTTCCAAGGTTTTTATAGTTTTGGCTCTTATATTTCGATCTTTGATGCATCTTGAGTTGATTTTTGTATAAGGTGTGAGATGGTATTCTTCTCTCATTCTTTTGGATATGGATATCCAGTTCTCCAAGCACCATTTGTTAAAGAGGCCACTCTCTCCCAAATGAGTGGGCTTCGTGGCCTTGTCAAATATCAGATGACTGTATATGCGAGGATCTATATCAGAACTCTCAATGCAGTTCCATTGGTCAGTAGGTCTATCCTTGTGCCAATATCATGCAGTTTTGATCATTGTAGCTTTGTAGTATGTTTTAAAGTCAGGTAATGTGATACCTCCAAGTTCATTATTCTTTTTCAATATATCTTTGGCAATTCGGGGCATCTTGACTCTCCAAATATATTTTGTGGTTAGTTTTTCCAGTTCCTTAAAAAATATAGTGTTGACTTTTATTGGGATTGCATTAAATCTGTAGATTAGTTTGGGTAGGATAGACATCTTGATGATGTTTAGTCTTCCCATCCATGAACAGGGAATATTTTTCCATTTATTTAAGTCTTCTTTGATTTCCTTTAACAGTGTTGTGTAGTTTTCTGTATATAAGTCCTTTACATCTTTAGTTAAATTTACTCCTAGGTATTTGATTCTTTTATTTACTATTGTAAATGGTATTTTTTTCCTAATTTCCTCCTCAGTTTGCTGGTTATTGGTGTACAGAAATGCTACTGATTTTTGAGTGTTGATCTTATAGCCTGCAACATTACTGAACTCCTTTATAAGTTCTAGAAGCATTGTAGATTTATCAGAGCCTTCTATGTATAGGATCATGTCATCTGCAAATAATGAAATTTTTACTTCTTTTTTCCAATCAGGATGCTTTTTATGTCCTTTTCTTGTCTCAGTGCTCATGCAAGTACTTTTAAGTCAATGTTAAATAGGAGTGGTGATAGTGGGCATCCTTGTCTTGTTCCCGATCTCAGAGGGAAGGCTTTTAGGATTTCACTATTGAAAATGATGTTAGCTTTGGGTTTTTCACATATACCCTTTATCATTTTCAGAAAGTTTCCATCTATTCCTATCTTTTGTAGTGTTTTTATGAGGAAAGAGTGCTGTATTTTGTCGAATGCTTTTTCTGCATCTATAGAGTTGATCATGTGATTTTTTTCTTTCAGTCTGTTTATGTGCTGTATTACATTGATTGATTTTCTTATATTGAACCATCCTTGCATACCTGGAATGAAACCCACTTGGTCATGGTGTATAATCCTTTTGATATGCTGTTGAATGATTAGCAAGTATTTTGTTAAGGATTTTAGCATATAGATTCATTAGAGAAAATGGTCTGTAATTTTCCTTTCTTGTGGTATCTTTATTTGGTTTTGTTATTAGGGTAATGTTGGCATCATAGAATGAGTTAGGTAATAATCCTTCTACTTCTATTTTTTGGAAGAGCTTAAGTAGACTTGGTGTTAGCTCTTTCCGGAATGTTTGGTAGAATTCAGCTGTGAAGCCATATGGTCCTAGACTCTTCTTAGTAGGGTGATTTCCAACTTCATTCCGTTGTGGTCAGAGAAATTACTTTGTATAATCTCAATCTTTCTGAATTCATTGAGTGTTGTTTTGTGGCCTAGCATGTGGTCTATTTTGGAGTATGTTCCATGTGCACTGGAGAAGAATGTAAATCCTGCTGTATTTGTGTGTAGTGTTCTGTATATGTCTATTAAGTCCAAATCTTCAAATGTATTGTTGAGTGCCTTATTTTCTTTATTAATTCTCTGCCTTGATGTTCTGTCTAATGATGATAGTGGTGTGTTGAAGTCCCCTGCTATAATTGTAGAGGAATTTATTTCTCCTCTTAGTTTTTCCAGAGTTTGGCGCACGTATTTTGAGGCACATCGATTAGGTGCGTAAATGTTGATGGTTGTTCTCTCTTCTTGAGAGATTACTCCTTTTACTAATATGTAGTGTCCATCTTTGTCTCTTAAAATAGTTTTGCATTTAAAGTCTATTTTGTCTGATATTAGAATAGCTACTCCTGCCCTTTTTTGGCTATTGTTAGCTTGTAAAATGAATTTCCAGCCATTCACTTTCAGCCTCCTTGAATCCCTGGGTCGAAGGTGGGTTTCTTGTAGACAGCATATAGATGAATAATATTTTCTTATCCAATCTGCCAATCTGTGTCTTTTGATTGGTGAATTCAATCCCGTAACATTCAGTGTTATTACTCGTAATTAATTTCTTACTTCAGCCATTTTTTCTTTGGGTTAATGTATGTCATATGTTGTTTTGTTTCTCTTTTTGAGCTTTCCGTTGTTTTTAAACTATCCTCCAACTCTCTCTCCTTTGTTTTTTCCTTTCAACTTGTAGAGAATCCTATAGAATTTCTTGAAGTGCTGGTTTCTTCTTGACATACTCTCTTAATTGCTGTATATCTGTGAATATTTTGAACTCTCCATCATTTTTGAATGCCAATTTTGCTGGATAGAGAATTTGTGGCTGGAAGTTTTTTTCTTTTAGTGTTTTGACTATGTCATACCACTGTCTCCTTGCCTCCATGGTTTCAGCTGAGAAATCAGCACTTATTCTTATTGTGCTTCCCTTGTATGTGATGGTTCTCTTTTCTCTTGCTGCCTTGAGTATTTTTTCTTTGTCTTGAGCATTGGACATTTTGACAAGTATATGTCTTGGAGTTGGCCTGTTTGGATTTATAGTATTTGGGGTGCATTGTGCTTCCTAGATCTGCACATCCATCTTTCTCAATAGAGTTGGGAAGTTTTCAGCCATAACTTCCTTCAACACTCCTTCTGTTCCCTTTCCCTTCTCTTCTCCTTCTGGGATGCCCAAAATGCGTAAGTTTGTACTTTTTGTAATATCGGTTAATTCCCTGAGACCATGCTGGATTTTTTCTATCTTTTTGTCTATCTGTTCTACATTCTCTTTGATTTCAACTGTATTGTCTTCCATATCACGAATTCTTTCCTCTGCCTGTTCAAATCTGCTGCCATGTGAGTCCAGCATCTTTTTCATTTCTTGACTTGTGTCTTTGTTCACCATCATATACATTACCTTTTTAGGCATGTTAACTATTTCTTCAGTATGTTCTCCCAGTGTCTTCTTTATATCCTTAATCTCTTCCTTCATTTCTTTAAGTTGGTCCATGATATTTGTTTGGATAGCTTTGATTAGTTGTTCGATGTTCTGCATTGCTTCCTGGTTTTTATTTTGTGCTTTGGACTGGTCCATGTTTTCCAGTTTCTCAGAGTCATTTGTATTTTTCTGTTGCCCTCTGGTCATCATATTATCTTGATGGGTTTGTTCAGTTGATCAGCTTTTCTCTATGCTCTAGAATTTTATTTAGCTGTTGGTTCTGCATGTGAGTTAAGTTTCCCCTTTGGCAGTTTTTCTTCTTATTTTATTTCCTTTCTTCTTTATATGTTTCCTTGAATGCAATAGGTTAGGGCCAGAGGAATCAAAAGATGTAAGGAAAGCAGAAGGATAATAGAAATATTGATAAAAGTTACAAGAGGGGCAAAATGAGACTTAATGAGATGAATATTTAACTTGTGTAGGCAGTGTAGAGTACTAGGAAAAAATATGGAGTTCCTACAATGGACTGGGAAAAAAATGGAGGAATATATATATAGTGATTTTGAAGGCTAGAATTATGAGGAGGGAGAGAAATAGTAAAGAAAGGTCTGAAAGGAAAAAGTTAATACTAATAAAAAAAATAAATAAAAAGAAGAAGAAGAAAACAAAATAGATGGAATAGAAATTGACACCCTTAAGTTGTGGGCCTATGAAAAAATGTTGTCTCTAAGAACCACAACAGAAATCAGAAGGCAGAAAGATGCAGGAAGGATAAGCGATAGTTTGTAATACTGAATCAATATATACAGCGAGTGGGAAATTACTGAAAAAGAAGCCCAGAAAAGAAGCTACAAGCTGGTAGCACCTATTAAAAAAAAAAATAGAAGGAAAAAGGAAGCGGGGAGGAAAGAGGAAATAATAGCAATAGACCAGAACGTAACAGAGAGAAACCAAAATCCACACAGGCAAGCAGTCAAACAGAGCTAAGGGTGGTCAATGATTCCCCTAGGGTTCACATGGATCCTTCCTGACTACTTGTGTTTATCAATGAATTTCCCCACAGGGTTCTATATGCAGGTCCTGAAGCAGCATTTAGCTATTAAACTAAATTTAAAAGAATTTATTTTTCATTTGTTCGGGTGACCTCACTTTTTTTCTTTTTAATTTTTATTTTTTTAGCCAAATGCAGGATCCAAAATAATTCCTCCTCTAGACCATCCCCCTTACGGAAGGGACCCTAGCTGGGCCCGTGGAAATTAATCAAGCATGTCCCACTTTCTGGATTCCCCAGGTTAGCTGTAGCTCTGTTGTTAGTCAGTGAGGAGTGCTAAAGAGGGCGGATTCCAGCATCACCGGGCTGCTCAGTAAATCAGTTTGAGTGCAGATTCGCATCTGCTCTCAGCCTAATGCTGCTTCACGTCACCTTATCTGCTCCCCAAAGCTATGGGGCGGTGCAGACAGCCAGATTGATGTCTAAAAATATAAAATACCCTTCCCTGTCTTCCAACAGAACCCTCCCTTTTTTAGGAAATGTCCCTTCTTCCTGGCTCCACAGCGGCCTGGGGCTTATCCCTGGATGGCTAGGGAAATCAGCTCCGTTCCCCGACCAAAATCCCCCCTCCGGTACACAGGGTGCTGATTAGCTCGTTTGTTCTGTTCACACAAGTTCCAAGGGGCGCCAGCCAGCCAGATCCCCAGAAAATAAAACTTTTTGCCCCGCCCACGGCTCCAAATGGCCGTTATATTTAATTTTTTTTTTTTTTCCCTAACCGCGGGGCTCAGCCACCTGTGCCAACCTCCACCGGCAGCCTCAAAACTCACGAATCTCCACCGTTCAGTCCACGCCGCCGATCCGCGCAGATAGATGTCCCAGTCTTCTCACTCCACGCGTGCACAGCACAGACCCCCAGGCAGGACCCCGTCCACAATCCGCCTTGCTCTGGGAGCTTGCAGTGTATGCCCTCCTACACTAACACCATCTTGGCCCTTCACCAGGTCAATGATTATTTCATACTGCCCTTATATATCTGAAATGCAGAGCTCTACTTTTTCAAATAGTACTGCTTTGCCCAGTTGTATTTATATGCATATATTTACAGGTATATATTTTTACATCCTTTTAATCTTCATTTATTTCTTGTAGAGATGGGTCTTATTTTAAATATCATCAATTAGAGTCCCTTTATTTGGAGAATTTAGTACACTTACATTTAAAATCATTGTTGACATGCTGTTTTCATTTCACGTCGTATTTTTGAAATTCTGATTTTCTTTCTAGGCTTGTATTTCATTATTCTACTATTTAATATTAAATATTATTCCCTCTATTGGACATATTAGCCATGCATCATTGTGTTATATTGCTAGTGTTTTCTCTATGGGATAAAATTTAACTCCTCAAATTATTTTAGAGCTCCTAATATGATTATGAATATTTATAGGTAAACAAGGTGGCAACATAAGGCTACCTCTTCACCTACAGAAACTTTGAAAAATTATAAGGAAAGCCAGACTATTTTCTTAAAATTCTATAAAAGAGTTAAATGATTTCAGTAACAGGATGAGCCTTGATTCAAGAAAATGCAACTTAAAAATGATA
>JAKSZT010054016.1:1045255-1055513 GCA_026826555.1 Tolypeutes matacus | reverse complement strand
ACTGAAATCATGATATTCATTTTTGCTGGCTCAACTATATCTGTGTCTCTTATTACACTCTCTGTGTCCTACATGTCCATCATATCTAGTATTCTGAAAATTAAGTCCACTTCAGGAAAGTGCAAAGCCTTCTCTACTTGTGCTTCCCACCTCCTGGGTGTCACCATCTTTTATGGAACCATGCTTTTTTCTTATTTAAAACCGAAGAAGTCCTACTCCTTGGGAAAGGATCAAGTGGCCTCTGTGTTTTATACTATTGTGATCCCCATGCTGAATCCATTCATTTGTAGTCTTAGAAACAAAGGAGTGAAAAATGCTGTCATTAGAGTCATGCAGATGAGAAGGGGGTCCAGGCAACTGAAATGACAGTGATGTTCAACATTCAAGTACATCTTTTCTTTCATTCTTATTTGGATATTTAATTTGCATTTCTCTAAATACTCTAGTATTTTTCAATTAGTTTACATTTCTAATGAGCCATCCTCCACTTCACTACACATGATCTGAAACATTTCCATGTGTATGTTTATAGTAATTGGAATGCATGAAATATGTGTTAAGCCTGAGATTAAAGTAAAAGTGGAGTTATCTTTCAAATTGTGTCACAGAAATCCCCATGAATGTTCCAATTTCACATACATTTATTATTCAGATGACTTTCAGAAGTCATTACTTTACATTAATTCTGTTTAAGAAATATAGCAATGACATAGAGTGCTGCTCTGAAATGGCCAACCAAGTGCTCAGATTCTACATCTGCCAGCTTTTTAGATGTATATCCCTTAATAAGTTACTACAACTTAAAATCCAGTTTCCTCAGTTGTACAAGAAAAATATTAAACTGAATTCCATAGAGTGATTATAAAGATTATAACAAATGATGAATTGAAAGAATTTTTTTAGTATTAATAAATTTCAACAACTATCTTTGAATAATATATTCTTGCAAAATGTTGACTATACAACAGCTTTTGTTATTAAAATATCCACTGGTGGTATATAAATGCTTTTGGATAATCTTATTCATAAACAGACAAATACCTAAAAAGGAAAAATAACACTTTATTATTTGTTCTTAAAGCAGAGTAAATTATTCTGATATTATTATTTTAAAGAAAAGAATATATGTGAACATTGAAGATAATTTAAAATATATTTTAAAATGTTAAAGATAACTTAAAACATCCTAACCATTTTTGATAATCTTCTAGATTTTTATAATATTCCAGTGTATTATAAATTAATTCTTATTTTTGTGTATATATAAATTAAATATTTATAGAAAATTATTATAATTTCTATCCCTAAAATATTTAGTAATTCCCTTGTTATTAAACTTGTGAGAATAATGTTTTATTGGTACATAAGCAAAATCATGTATTTCATCTTGTATGGCATTAAGACCTAAAATGTGTAAATTCAGATGCTTAACTATCTTCATGCAGTTATATTTCTTTTCTGTGTACTGAAAAACATTTGAAAACCTTCTCATTCTAGGTGTGTCAAGAAATGTCAGTAGTTAGTATGTGTTTAATTTCAATGTGATTTAAAAATTATTTCCTTTATACTCGTTTTTACATTTGTTATAGTCTTTAAAATGCAATAAATTCTTCAAATTCTTCAATGATTTGTGATAAAAACTTTAATAGAGGGAAGTTATAAAGGTAAGAATGTATAATGCATCCAAATAGTGTGACATCCATTAAATTTTAGTGAGATAGTTTGCTAAAATTTCCTTTAAAAAATTCATCTATAAACTTAGAACTGCAGTTTTACTTTGCTAATCAGCATATGTTGAAGAAAGAATGTTTTATTCATTTTCAAGTATTTGATTTGTTAATTTAAACTTTCACAATGTTTATTAGATATGCTTTTCACACTCGTGTGATTTTACTCTTTTAATTAATACTAAGATTTTCTTTGTACAGTTGTATTTGGTTACTTTCCTAAGTAATTTTTCAATGATTAAAATAATGTTCAATATTGGTTTTATGGTTAAAATGTTTAACAACTTTTCACCAGATCATCACTGTTCATTAATTTATTCAAATAATTAAAATGTGCTTTATTTTCCTCTACATTCTGAATTTTATGCTAATATTAACTTATCATAAATAATATCTATATAAAATAAGGTAATATGATTTATTTGTGCTCAGAACTCTATGTGGCTAAGAGTCTATATTTATTGCAATTCTTCTTTCATTTGTTTGCAATTAGAGATGTCTGATAAGCATTTTCTTTTTAATATTACATTCTTTTACTGATCTGTTATCTTGTACATGTATTGTGAGTTTTCTTATATTTATAACTTTTTACATTTTATGGTCATTTTTATGAACAAAGCCAGCCTTGCTTTCATTTACTTACATTTTTATGGTTTAGAAAATATATCCTGTTTGTTGGAGATGGCAATGCTGTTCAAAATATGTTTTAATTTTTCAGACAATAAGTTCCAAGATGCTTATGTTTTAATTAAATACAGACTAACCTATCATCTTATAATATATTTTAGAAAGCATTTATGATGTTATTACATAAATATAATGTAAACTTTGGACAATATGAAAACACTAGACTATTGAATTGTCCCTCTTTTATCCCTATATCAGTGCGTTTCATATTTTATGTAAGATTTGGTCTGAAGCATTTTGGTTATGGTGGTATGTCAATATTATAGATATCATAAATGTTGAACTCATTAAATAATGATAAATAAAATGACTGGAATAGAACAAGACAAAATAAGAACATTAATTTTTATTTGCAAATTATTTGTGTTATATAATAACAGTAGAAACAGATTCTATTATCTGAACACCTATTGAGTGCCTTACAATATTCAAAGGGCATTAGGTACATAAAGAACATAGTTTATCTTCACAAGATAACTATCAATTAACCATCACACAAATTTAAAAACAAAAATTTTTACAAGAGCCTCCTGATCCAATATGATCTTGAATTATCTAAAGTTTAACCACAGGTAATGGAAAGCCAACAACCTAATTGTTTATGAAATTATCAAGAATAATCCTCTCATTTCCTCTATGTCACATACCTCACATCCAGTCCATCAACATATCATATTGATTCTATATACAAGAATATACTTGGAGAGTGACTACTTCTCAACACCTTTTATGCCTCCACCTTGGTCAAAAGACCCATCAATTCAGCCTTTAAATTATACCTGAAGCCTTCTAGCTTGTTTCCCATTTTTCTGCTTTATTCCCCTTGAGTCTAATCTAAATTTAGGGGCCAGAATATTATGTTAAACTGTAAAGTGTATTATGTGACTTTTCTCACAAAACCTACAAGATTTCCCATCACACAAATTTAGAAATCAAAACTTTTCCAAGAGCTTCCAGAATCACCATGACCTTCCCTTCATCCTTACTTTATTTTTCATTTAATTTTTTAATTTTTTTTAAAAAAGATACTTGATTACATAAGTGTTACACAAAAATATAGGGATTCCCATAAGCCCCACCTCTGCACCTCCCCCAACCTCCCACATAAATATCCTTCATTTGTGTAGCACATTCATTGTAATTGATAAACACATCCTGGGGCTTTGTCATTAAGGTTGGACCATAGTTCACATTGTAGTCTACACTCCTTCCACACAGTTCTGCATGTTATGTGATGATAAAAATTGGCCTATATCTGTCATTGCAATGTCATTCAAGTTCCAAAAAAGCCCCCATATTACAACTATTTTTCCCTCTTCCTGTCTCCAGATCCTCTGGCCAATGGCTCCACATCAATGTTGTAATTCCTTCCATTGCTAGAATCACAATATGCCTATAGTAGAATACAAGTAAGTCCACTCTAGACCATGGCTCTTCCCCCAATCCTGAGGAGTCTGGGATGGCAACGTCCACTCTACCTCAAATTGAGCAGGGGCTTATATCCCATGGGGAAGATGGATAGGACTATCTTGCTTGCAGTTGCAACACTTACTGTACAGCTCATTGGACTCAACCAGAACAATTAACAAGGAGATTATGATGGACAACCACCATCCCAAGGAACAGAGAGAGTCTGGAAAAAATTGATCTTTATTCTCTTAAAGGGCTTAATGTCTGGTTCAGCTGTGAAACTCCCAGGTAGGGCCATAAAGCAAAACTGTTTCCTAAGACCTCTGTAAGAATATATGAAAAGAGAGAGAGAGAGAGAGAGAGAGAGAGAGAGAGAGGAAATCCAGGGCTAGGGGTCTTTGATCTGAATTCCCAGTTCAGGCATCTCCCAAGACCTAAAAATCCCATGTTCTGGGGCTTCAGTTAGCAGGTAACTGCTCCCAATGTCTCCCACTAACCCAGCTTGGGGGCTTTAGTCTGAATTCAGGGTTCAAGTTTCTCCCAAAACCTATTCATCCTCAGGGTTGCCCACTAGCAGGGCTCTGAGTTCTCAGAAGGCAGACAGCAGAGCAGTGGTTCCAAACATCTTCCAAAACTTACATGACCCCAAGCTGTAATCGTCTATCTTGGTGTCTTCAGTTTGGAGGGGTAAAAGTTTTAGTCAGACTCAGACTCTGGAATGCCAGGTCAGCTGACTAGTAAAATTGTTTGTCTCAGTTGCTTGGTTAATATTGTTTTAGTTGCTTAGTTAATAAAGTGCTTCTTTTCTCTTAGGCCTTGAATACAGCCAAAAATAGCCTGTTAATGCCACCCTAAATTATGACCTTATTTTGCAGTTAGACCTCCTGTGTAAGAGAGAGAGGAAGGAGTCAGAGATTCCATATGTCCAACTCTTTATGACTCTATACTAGGACAAGAGTTTAAATGGATCCTGCAGGTTGTGTTATGCTCAGGAAGTGAAACCATGCCCATGTCATATGCCCATGGCTAGTTCAACAGGAGTCACTGGGAGGGGAACATATTTTCACCCTACCATGGGGCCCAAGAAAGGCCTCTACTCAACAAAGGAAATTACCAATATAGTAGTGGAAGCCATTCGAGTCTATGTTCCTTTCTCCCTGGCAGATTTAGCTCAATATAAAAACTGATAGAATGGTTTTCTCCTTTAGAAGCAGTTTTTTCCATCTTTGACAACCACGAGGCCATCAAAAAGTGGAAGATAAGGAGAGACAGGAAAAAGTCTCACCTTGTGGTGGTGTCCATAGAGAGTAGCCAGCCACCTCAAGGTCACCCAGGCTTCTGCTCCAAAATTCGAGATCCTGCCTCAATTTTGGAAAGCTTGGCGACACGCAGAAAGACTGCCCTAGATGGAGGCCCCAGGTCCCTGCCCTCAGTGAGGGAAAATGGGCCATTTGTACTGGGAGTGTGCCAAATCCCGAAGGGGATGGTGGAGCACGGTCATTGGCAGAGGCTGGCAAGAGGACTGAAGGGTCCCAGGGTAAAAAGTGGTTCCTTGGACAACTCCATAGAACATCGAACTAGAGGAGTCCTGGGTGAGCTTTGACGTGGCAGGTAAAGAAATTTTTTTTTTAATTAATTTATTTTTTATTGTGGGTAAAAATCAAAATTTTCACAACACATACCAACATTTGCAAAATGATATATAAATATATATGCATATATGTGCATTTGCTTACAAAAATGTTATATATATTTTAAGAGGTGCTTAGATTACCCAAAATATTACACGGAACCCACTGGGATTCCCATGTTGCCCACCTCCCATACCTCCCACCACATCCCACACAAACATCTCCCACAAGTGTGGCCCACCACCCTCAATGGACTTACACATCCTGGGGCCTTGCCACCAACCATAGACCACAGTTCACATCGTAGACCACACTCTCTCCCACACAGTATTGATTTTTAATTGATATGGAAGCAACCTATTCAGTCCTGACCTGTCATGCCAAAACTCCGTCTCCCTGAACCTGCCCAGTAGTGACTGTTGACAGCAAATCTAAAATTAGTTATTTATTGAGCCTCTCCTCTGCCAAATAAGAAACCTGATAATAAGCCATAAATTTTTAATTGTCCCTGAATGCCCCACACCCTTACTGGGACAGGATTTCCTTTGTATTCTGGGGGCATACATCTAACTTGTAGGGAAAAATAAAACCTCTAAAGAGCCTGTAGCCCAGGGCTCAAGGGAAGAAAGTGAACTCTGCTTAGCCATGTTTCTAGATTAGGAATTAGGTGTCTCATCAGCAGCTATTCCCCAGAAAATCAACAGTAAAGTAAATCCTATTGTCTGGGAGACTGGGCTACCTGGAAGGGCGTCCAGGTTCCCCCAGTTTCCATTGCTTATAATACCTACCAGCCATAACCCTCATAGAAAGTAGTACCCCTTCAAGGAAGAAGCTGTTAAAGGCTTCTGGCCCATGGTTTAAAAGTTCTTGGAGAATAGCCTACTAGTCCCCTGCCAATCTAGGATCATTAGTCCAAAATCTGGATGAGATTTCTTGACCAGTAGCTTATTTCTCCCAACCTCCGGATAACATGGGACAGGAATGACCACCTTGCCTGAGAGCAGTGGGGACAACAACCTGCTTAATTGAGCAGGCCACCAAATTAACTTGGGGGCAACCTTTCACAATAGTCACCTCACACCAGGTAAAGGACATGCTTAACCTAGGTCTCCCTCCTAGCCCTTACTTCAGAATCTGTCCCACACATACTCTGGGGAGGACTGTCAGACACATATGCCATCCTGCCAGGGCTAAGCATTTTCACACCAGAAGGGAGAGAGCAAATGAGGTGGCTAGGACCTACTTCAGCTTAGCCCCTTCAAGATGGTCTGTGGGCAATCTATTCCAGTAGCTGGAAACCAGGTTCTGATCAAAACCTGTCAGCTGAACAGGCCTCACTCTCAGTTACAGCCAAAAGGGAAGGGACCTTATTCTGTGGTTTTAATCACTCCCACAGCTATTAAAGTTAAAGGAATGGCCAGCTGGGTGCATTTATCAGCTGATGAGCGGGCATTTCAGCATGCACCTGATTGAACATGCAAGTGCCAGTCATTGGACTGCCTGAAATATCTCTTGAAGTGACAAAGCTGAGTAGTGTCTGTGTCAAAGCCAGCTGTTCCCTCTAACTTGCTAGGGGGAGGGCAAGTCAGGGACCCCTTAAGAAATCTTGCCTGATTTCACTTACTGTAGTTTCTTCTTATGCAATTACAAAAGGGCAATGCCTCTTCTCATCCACCTCTTACCTGTCTTAGGCATTACAACCACCATGGAAAACTGGGATTGGCAATTTATACCTAACCCTGTTGTCTATTACAATCTCTTCCTAGAGCTAACTAACAGCAGAGAAGAAACTAGTCGTGCCTTAGAAGTTCTAAGACAGCAAACAGACTTTCTTGCCACTGTGGTGCTGCAAAATGGCAGGGCACTTAATATGCTAACAGCAACAACAAAAGGAACATTTTTTTCCTTAAGAAGGAATTCTGTCTCTATGTAAATCACTCTGAAACAGTCCTAAACAGTATTCAAAACCTACAAAATAAAGCTCACCATCTTTGGGAGGATGTACCCTGTGCAGGTACCTGGCCTTTCCTACTCTTGTGGTGAGTATCCTTTTAGTGGGACCCTATATCTTCAAAATTCTAATTAAGTTTATGTCTTCCAGAATCAATGTCTTGTTAATCATATAAGTATTTCATCCAGCTCCACCCATTGTGCCAGATTCATCTTCCTCCAACTGCAATAGAGTAGCAAGCTGGTTTTATAACTTCTCAAGTAGGGCCTACTGCTCCTAATCAGCAAGAAGTAATTACATAAGAATGACTGTCATCCCTCATCACCACCTTAATAATAAGGGTGTAAACTCTCTGAGGGAGGAGATGAGGAAGGCTCGTTTAGGGAATGAAAAGACAAAACTGAGACCTGGCAGAAAAACATGGCTATGAAACATGTGGCCATAGAAATCCATCTGGAAATCCTCTGAGAGACCCCACTACCCACTAGAAACTGGCTGGAAGAACCCATGAAACAAATATATTGTGTAATATATTGTTTAATTCAAAAAAAAAAATTACATGTATCCATTACATTTAATTGAGAAATGTATATATTTATTCATCTGTGTTTACTTTTTTGATTTTAATTGCTCATGTTTTCAATTATTAAATGTACAAAATAAAGTTAAAAAAATAATTAACTGTAAAAAAATAAATAAATAAAAAAGAACCCATGAGAATCCTCCACTTAGAATGAGATTTTGTCCAGGATCAAGGAAAAGCCCCAGATATTCTCAAGAGGCCTTATCTTTGGACCCCTTCACTGGGGTATTGACAGGTGGATTAATCAATAAAAACAGCAAACAACTGGGACCCCACCCCCGAACATTAGAAAGTGGGATGAATAATTAATGGATTAAAATGCTAGCACAGAATTTAAATCAGCCATTTTTTATTCTTCTCTGCCTGGACCAGCCCGCAAGTATACCTGGAACCCATAATTTGTTATTTTCTTCCATTTCTACTCTCTTCTCTCATTTCCTTAATAAATGACTGGCCAAACTAAACTGGCAGGTCTAAATCTCTTGTGTGTAACATAGCCAAGAACCTAAAGGAAATCCTGCAACAGGTTCTTCAATTTTAACAAATGTACCACACTAATGAGGGAAAGTGTGGAAGGAGGAGGTAGTGGGATATATGGGAATCCCTTATATTTTTTATGTAATCTAAAGCTTCTTTAAATTAATTAATAAGAAAATTTTTTTAAGAAAAAATAATCAGTTCTGGGCATGGTCAATCCTGGGGCAAAATTCTTCTCTAGTCTGTGGATCTATGAAACCTTGAAAAGTTATCTGATTCTAAAATGCAGTAGTGGAGAAGGCACAGGACAGACATTTCAATTACAAAGGAGAGGAGTTGGAAGAAAAAGGATACAAAGTTTCCCAAGCAAGTTTGAAATCCAGCAGGGCAAACTACATTAGATTTCAGTGTCTGAGTCATCTGTGGATAGATGCTTTGTCCTCAGGGCCTGCTTCAGTGGCAGTCCCACTTATTCCAAACACCTGGACTCTGGTCCTGCTTTCTGCAAACCATATGACATCTCTCTCACCCTCTCCAAGAATTGGAATGTAGTCAGGGTCTTTTTGATGGCTGTGATATAAAATACACCATCCGACTTCTGAGTGTCAGCTGAACTCTCCCCAAATACCTTGACATTAGGCCCAATAGGGCTCAGCCCCTGCAAGTCTTGAGTTTAATTTTAATTCTTTTATCCCCCATGTGTAAATGTGGTGGGAATTCTGACTTTCTAAAGGAGGTACAGACATAACTAAGGAATGGGTCAAGGTAGCTCTTCCAGTTTCATGTTCAATTACTCTAGATTTCTTATAAAGTTCTTAAAATATTTTCCTAGTGCAATGTAACTTTAACTCTTATTGGTATAAGCCCAAAGTAAGATAATCCACTTCAAAGTAACAGCTAAGGAAGTAGTGTCTATAATAAATGTAATGAGAATTTATTAATAGAGGGAAAAATCCCTCAACTATCCAGTGCCTTATATTTTGATATAATAAGGAAAATATTCAATTATTATTTGCTAGCTATGCAATCTAGAAGCAATTTCAGATCATTATGTGTTTCATAGTCTATTAAGGGAAGTCTTTTTGGTTAATAGTCTCTCTTTCCTTCACAGTTTAAAAAATATTCATATCCCTCAAAAACGAAGTCATATTCTCTTTAATTAGGTTGGAAAGGGGTGGTTGCAGAATAAAGCCATGCTATAATAAGAAGTAATATATGATTGAGAAGAGTATATACTCACAAAGGGTTGTGTGAAATTGAATCTTAGCTCTGACATTTATTTGCTATGATAGTTGCTATAAAGGTGAAATAAAACAATGTGCAGAAAATTCCATCCCTGCAGTAAGGACTCAATAAATGATAGCTTTTATTAGTTATTTCCTCCTTTGCAAAAATTTTTACTTCAATGTTGAGCCCTAGATATCTGGAGTTTTCAAAAATTTCTATTAAAATAATATTCCAGGAGATGGATATGGCTCAAATGGTTGGGGGTCTGTCTTCCATATGGAGGTACCTTGGTTAGATCCCTGGGACCTCCTGGCAAAAAAAAATGATATTCCATTTATATAAAGATGAAATTATATTAGTGATTATATAGGGCTGGGGTAGCATAGTGAGATTGAGAGGTGATTGCTAAGTGGTGTGAAGTTTTTCTTCTTGGAATAATGAAATTATTCTAAAAATTTTTGTGGTGATGAATGCAGAACACTGTGATTATACTAAAAGCCATTAATTACACACTTTGGATAGACTCTATAGTTTCTGAATATATCTCAATAAAACTGTTTAATAA
>JAKSZT010054016.1:1022565-1037153 GCA_026826555.1 Tolypeutes matacus | reverse complement strand
ATAAAATTGACTCATATGACTGTGGGGAAGCACTAGTCCAAATTCTAAAAAGCATACAGCAAGCTGTGATCTCTGATGAAGCTTTTCAATGAATTTTCCAGGAGAAACTGGATGAATGAAGTAGAGATGAAAATTCTCTCTTTGGACTGTTGAAATCATCTCATCTCCTTGTTAGGCCTTCGACTGATTGGAATAGACATCTCTGATTGTTGGAGGCAGTCTCCTCAGTCTTGACTGTAGATGTAATTAGCCATGGATGCATCAATTTACTGATGACTTAAGCCTATGAAATGTCATCACAGTAACAATTAGGCAGTGCCTGCCTGACCAAACAACCGGGCACCATTGCTGGGCCAAATGGACACTTATGGCTAACCATCAGAGGGAGACATTCCAATTCCAGTAAACTGGAAAATGTATAAGGCCCCAAAACAATTCCATGACAAGACACAGGCTCAGTGAACAAGAGGACCCCGTAATTTTGTTTTGAGCTGATCTTCTTGATAGGAGAGCTAAACTGATGAGTGTACCAGCCACACAGATATAGTTTTCAAAGAGAGTGAAAAGGGTTTCTTGCATTATTTTTTTTTTTTTTTTAGCTACTGACAGTCTATGACATATTTGTCATATAAGTATCTTGATACAAACCTAAGAAATAGACAGCTCAGGGACTAAATCTTATAGTTAAAACATCGAAATAGTAAAATGTATATTGTTTAACATAAGTTTACAAGATAAAGACATCAGAAATTATGGCCCATTGAAAGGAAAAAGATAAAATTTCAGTTCTCATAAAAAAACAAATGTTGGATAAATAGAAGAAAGAATCAACAAAATCTAAGACAGTACATTAGAAATGATTCAGGCTGAAGAGGAGAAAAATAACTAGATAATAAAAAGTGAACACAGCCTAAGAGACATGCAGGACACTCTCAAGAACCTCAAGAATATGAATATAATCATAACAGGAGTCTAAGAAGAAAAAAGAAAGAAATGAGCAGGAGGAATATTCAAACAATCAAAACAAGCAAACAAACAAACAGACAGACAAACAAACTCATTTACTTTAATGAAAGAACTGCATTCACATTCAAGGAGACCAGGAACAACAAACAGGATGAAAGTGAGGAAAACCATGCCTAGACACAATGTATCAAAACAGTAGAATGCAAAGGCAAGTAGAGAATTCTGAAAGCAGCAAGAGAAAAGCAATATGGTTTGTTAAGATAGTCCTTATAAAATGAAAAAAAAAAATACAAACAAAAAATATAAAATACTAACCATCTTTATTGATGCAGGAAAGTTATTTGGCAAAATCCAACATGCTTATTATAAAAACACTCAAAACCCTGAGGAATAGTGGGAAATTAACTCAAAATAGGAAATTAACTCAAAATTTTAAAGATCATATTTGAAAATCCCACACCTAGCATCATATTCAAGGTTAAGACCAGGATGCCCACTTTCACCAACATTGTTGGTGTCAGTTCTAGCCAGAGTAATTAAGAAATAAAAGGCATCTTGGGAAGCGGCTGTGGCTCAATCAGTGGGGCTCCCATTTACCATATGGGGGGCCCGGGGTTCGGTTCCCGGGGCCTCCTGGTGAGGGCAGGCCCGCCCGCACGGTGTGGTTGGCTGACCCGGCGAGCGCAAGCAGCAAGGGGGGGATAAATGAATAAATAAATAAAATCTTAAAAATAAATAAATAAATAAATAAAAGGCATCCAAATTGGAAGGGAAGAAATAAAACTTTCCCTGATTACAGATGACATGGTCCTATATATAGAAAATTCTCAAAAATCCACAACAAAGCTAAAAACTAATAATTAATTCAGCAAAGTGGAGGGTAAAATATTAACACAAGAAAATCAGTAGTTTCTATAAATTAGTAATGAACAATATTAAGAGGAAGTCAAGAATAAAGTTACATATACTAGAGTAAATGTAAAAAATCAAGCAACTAGGATTAAATTTAACAAGTTGGTAGAGAACTTACACCAAAAAAAGAAAATAAAAAACAACAACTGCAAAACATTGATGAAAAGCCCTCATATAAGACCTAAATAAATGGAAGGATATTCCATGTTCATGGATGTGAAGACCATTGATAAGGTGTAATTTCTACCAAGAGATTTACAGGCCCAATGTAATCTCAATCAAAATTCCAAAAGGCATCTTAGCATAAATAGAAAAGGCAATGTAAAAATTGGTACAGAAAGATAAAGGAAAACATCCTAAAAAGAAAATAAGTTTGTTAGAGCCCTAACATTTCTCAATTTTAAAATTTATTACTAGGCTACAGTAATCAAATCATCATAACTCTGGCACAAGGGTTGGCATAAAGATCAACAGAATTGAAATGAGAGTTCAGAAATAAATATTCATATCCATAGCTTACTGATTTTTGAAAAGTTTGCAAAACCCACACAGTGTGGAAGAATACTCTTTTCAATTTATGGAGTTTGAAAAACTGGGTAGCTATTTGAAAAAGAATGAAGGTGGACCCCTACCTCTCATCATACACAAAAATTATCTCATAATGGATCAATTACCCAAAAATCATCTTCTTGTTTTTGCATTTTGACCAATTTGTTTTTATTACCTCAGTTTCAGTTTATTTTTCCAGACCGTTTCAAAGTTAAATTGCAGATGCCATGCATCAGCACTGTACAATGAAGCAGGCTTCTCCTAGAATGGGGTCAGCAAACTCTACCCATAAAATAACAGATAGTAAATATTTGTAGGTTTGCAGGCCTGAAGGTTTGTCTGTCGTGATTCCTTAGCTCTGCTGTTGAAGCTCAAAGTCACCATTGAGATAGAGAGATGATAGATTGATAGGTGTTAACAATCTATTTCAGGCATGACAAAGCAACTGGAAATAGTGTGGTCAGGGCAAGCATCAATTAAAAGTTGACATTTAAAAAAAAAAAAAAAGTTGACATTTGATGAAAGTCTTGAAGGGGAAGGTTTAGCCTTACATTTTCACGGGAGGAAATTGTTCCAAATGGAAACACCAGTGAAAGGGCCAAGAGCATGTGGCGGGAACTTGGAGGAGGTTTATCTAACAAGAGTGACATTCTATTTCTAGGTGTGGGGGTAATAATCAACCAAGTTTATGTATGTGAATGGTGATAACTGCTATGTAAGCAAAACTAAGAGCACAGTGTCCATGGATACAGTTGGCCTTGCTCTTTTGAAAAATTATTAATAGAAAATTCTTCAAGGAAAAAGTTACATTATAGCAACCCTAAAATGTGAAGGAGAGAGTTATAAAAACATCTGCAGGAAGTAAGGCTTAGACATATTGAATCATGGAAACAATTTTCTATAATATTAGTTTGTGCAATTTTAATTTAACACTTTGCATCATTGTCCTTTAATTAAAATTGTGTAAGGAATATATTAGATTTTGTATTTTGACTTGGTCTCATAAGACTTGAGTTTTGAGAGGAATTTATTCTGCATAATAAAAATAAATTGTAAATGTTCTCTAACATATGAAATTTTATTACATTAATATTTCTAATTTTCTTTTCAAAATAATTTTCATTTCTTGTATCTTCTTTTAATTTTTGTCATTAGCTACTTTCAGATAGTTGCTCTATTGCCCTCCCACACCTTTCTATATTTTGAAGGGCTAGTATCCTACAAAATTCCTAGCTTATTCTACACTATTTTATCCAAAAAATTCTAAAATTTCCACAAAATTCTTGACTTCATATTTGAAAGAACTTTTAATCTTTGTGATTGTAAGAGAAACTTTGAATCTACTTGATATCAAAGCATTATTTTCATTCCATTAATTGCTTTTTAATGGAATATTTTAGTTTCTCAAGAATTACTGAAGTAATTATTGACATAATATTATTTAGGAAACATTATCATTTCTTTTCTAAGTTAATGTCAAAAGTAACTTAAAGGCAGCTAAAAAGGACTCAACCTCAAGGAATACACACGGCTAACAAGAACATTATCATGGCAACCAAGACTTAACAGACTGAACAAAAATAGCTCTCATTCTTTGAAGCCTGTTACATCAAATCTATTTTAAATTGAGTTTTTTTTTTTTTATCAGCATATTCAAAAGGAAAAGTTATTTGGTAAAGTTCAGACACTAAGAGTTGGTCATATGGTATGGGAGAGAACCAGAGAATAGGGAAAATCAGACAGGGAAAATAAAGAAAAGCAAAGAAATTCATGGTTCATTCTGGAAATATCAGTATTACGGGCAGTTTATGGGGAAGGTGAAGAGAGATTGGCTAGAAAGGAGACCAGTAGATACTACAGACTGACATATGAAGAGCATACTGAGAAGAGTTGTTATGGACATTTAAGCATAAATTTGCATATATACAATATATTACTGCTTCTTATGATGAGAAAGTAAAGAGGGGCATGTTTTTGGCCCTACAGACAGAACACCAGGAACATAATGATTTAAAAAAATCCACTTTTTATTTAAAATAAATAACTGTGCAATCTGCTTAAAAATTCTATATAAGAATACATATTCAATGAAATTACAAAGTAAAAATAACATTCAAATTACAACCAGGATAAATATACATAAGATGTGAATGCTCTAGTGCTTCACATAATACTGAAAACTAAGATTATATTTAAAATGAATGAATGAAAATCTCTGGTAGGAAAAGAAACGATCTTATTCGTATGTTGTGACCCGAAGTAAAAATTTATATAAGCTAAATAATATTAAATAGTTAAGTATAATACTGTTATGGCCCAGAAGCTTTACCCATCCCTATTTTCTATCATCCCTGGCCAGTTCCCCATAGTCCACAAGTACCTATCAGCAGCTACGCCTATCTGTATGTCCTCCGCCCTAACCACAAAACCCTTTAACCAATCATAACTTAGAAAGAATCTTACTGCTGGCCGCAAAATCTTGTGTTTCTCCTTTCGGCCTAAATTAGCTTAGAGATCAATTGCAGAAAGAAGAAACTTGTTCTAAGGTTAACTTTTGCTCATAATAACAGTAAATCCGCCCCCTTTGCGCAGGATTTTCATAACAATATTTGAACATGCCTTTGTATGTAAAAGCATGTTAATACATAACCCAAAAGAAAGCTTGTGCACGATAGCAACGCCCCAGACCTTTCCAATTAACCCATGCCACCCCAAAAACCACCCAACTTGCCACTCACCAAGAATCAATAATATGCTGCTACTCTTGTAACCTGGGGAGAGTCAGATCTAAGACAAGATCTTTTGTCTCCCAGGAAGCCTACCGTTGTTAAATTAATTCTTTCTTCTCTCAAAACTCAGTGTCACTTATTTGGCAGTGTGCATCAGGCAAAGCTTCTCGTTTGCTCCACAACAATATTATTCCTCAGTTGTAACAAATGACCACATGGATGCATGGTTTTGATAATGGAGCTTAAATGGGAACACTTTAGTTTCTGCATGAGTGAGTAGCTGGGCTGTAGCCTCATTATATTCCAAAAATAATGCGGTAGTAAATTTCATAAGCTATCCCTTATACAACACTATCAGATAAGTTATTATATTGCTAAATGAAGTTGGCAGGAGTCAGAACCTTGTAAAATTGATAAGAGAAAAAGCAAATATGTGTAACTTTATACACATAGATACACAAATCTCATCGTATGAGCTAAGTTCAGTCACTCCACTCTGAAGACAAGACTCATTATTTTTACAAGTGGTTTGTTTTTAATATATGGCATATGATATATGTGAACTTCCTAACCAGTTGACTCTAAGTATTTAAGTCATATATGCAAAGTGTAACTTTGTATATATTTATTTACCTATTCTAACTATTCAAAAATATATCATTTCAGGACTATGTCTATAAATTAATATTCCTTTTTAAATATATACATAGGGACTGTTTGGAAAAGAATTATAGAAATAGAATTTTCAATTAAGCTGTCATGTTTTGAATAGAAACAAGTACACAACAGAAAAAAAGTGAAACATGAATCAGATAGCATCCTTGACCTTGATGAATTACCACTGTGCTCACCCAAATAAACACAAACAAATAAAATTATTATTACATTGCATGTTTGCATAAATTCTTGCACCTATAAATACATTGTTATATATTTTCCATAATGTGATAAATATTTACTTGTATATTTTTTATCAGATACATTTGCTAGAGGCTGTGAAGAACACAAATCTGAATAAGCAAACTCTTTTCTCAAGGAGTTCAGTCTTCTTGGAAAGAGACAAATATTACACACACACAAACACACATACAAGCACACACATGAGCTAATTTTATTTTAAAAGAGTTTTATCAAATTTAACTTTGATTACTTTCAGTAATCAAAAGTGATGGCCCAGCTCATTTCTTTGATTAATACTCAGTGATTCATGCATTTGAGACAGTATTGACAGATACCACCCTTTCTAATGGTCATGTTGAAACAGTGTCTGGGAGAGGTCATTCTTTGGTTTATATTAAAGAATAATTATTCTGCTCTGTAATACTCTATTCAAAGGGGAAAATATCTTTTTAATATGATGTATTCATAATTAACAGATGTTTTCTGCTTGATTTAGAGACATGAAAATCTCTATATATTCTCCCAAATTGCTTCAAAATCTCTTGTTTAGCTAGTGCTTCATTATCTACACACGTGTGTTTATTAAGTCTTTGTAGTTAGAGATTCACACTGTAACTCTTTGGATAATAATCGTTGCTATTTTTAATGGTGAACTCTAAGTCTTATACAGATCACTTATCTTTGTAACCCCAAATCAAATAGTGTCTAATCACAGGCATAATCAAGTTTTAATTATCATAGCAAAATGATCCCACATTATTAAAATTACTCAATAACTCCATTAGTACTTGCACCTCATTGAAATGCCTCAACTTTGCACTCGGGCTTATAATTACTTTCATTACTTCTACACCCTTTCCTCCTTTACTCTCAGGCCATCTATGGCCATTTCTTGTGTCACATATATTTAGGAGTCCTCACATCTTAATCTCTTATTGTTTTACACTTAATTTGCTAAAAGCTGAGAAAACAGAATATCTAGTTAAATCAAGCCTCAATTAAATATTTTCATTTATTACTGTATGATGTGTGCTCACATATTATTGGTATGGCATCAATGTCAGGCATGGCTCAGAAACTTCAATACTTGTTTCTGTATGTCTAAATAACCTTCGAATATAGTGAGTCAGTGTTCAATCCAAACAAATAAAATGGTCATTAATCTCCCAGGTTTTGAAGACTAAGCATCAAATTAGTTTATGTTACTCCATTTGAAGTTACTGTAATATTTTCCCTGTTGCTGGAGTAATTGAATGCTAAGCCATCCAGGTTCATTTTAATTGTTACTAATGCAAAAATTACTCATTCAAATACTTTCTTATGCATGACTCTCAGGGGAGCTATTTTCACATATTTGCTCCTCAAACTATTGATCAGTTGATTTAGCACAGAAATTGCAAAGGGATAGAATACAGAAGCCACTAGTTCCTGTGTCAGGAAAGGTGTCAGTCCATGTGTTTGTGGTTAATTGGTTCAACTCATGTCATTTCCAAAACCATCAGGTCAATTTTCCACTGCATTCTATTAGCTCTTTTCATATTGAACCATGCTAAAATAGCAAGTGAACTGCATAGAGAAATATCCTTCTCACATCCAAACACATGAGGTAGTTTTTCAGTGGACAGAACATTGCAATAGAGCAGCAGAAATCTAGATCTCTCAGCAATTGTGTAAAATTATTTTACTCACTGGTAGAATGAAAATAATTATATTTATCTAAGAAGATGGGAATAAGTGTTGAAGGACAAACTATGTTGTTAACACTTAATCTTTAAAACAATTTTAAATGTAGAATGCATGAACTAGGTTGGCTTTCATAGACACAGCCTAAAGTATTTTAAAATTTTATGAGCTAATCTCTAAAAACTCCCCAGTTGTCTTAGGTTTTCTACGGTTTTGCTAAATGGAATACATCAGTGTAATTGGGAAGGTACACTATGATTGCATTAAAATTTGCATGAAAGTTCATGTTTCATTCACATTTTTTGCTTAAATGCCTAGCATTATGTTCTCTTTTTATAGTTAAATGGTTGCATTTGGAGGTCTAATTTCTTGACAATCCATACTTTTTTCTATTCTCTCAAACATTCTGGTGTTTTAGAATTATGAATTATTATGAAGAAAAAAGTCAGGAAATATTTTTCTTTCAATACATTACACTTGTTTATATATTGTTGATTGTAGATTTAGTGAAATAACAACTAAAAAATTTCAATCTAGGTAATAATTAAAGTAGCCACAGAAGACAGTTATTAAATATTATTGTGAAAATGAACACAAATCTTTGCACCTATATGAGAGACTTAAAGTTTAAGAGCAAAATGTGGGGAGCAGAGGTAGCTTAAGTGGTTGAGCATCTGCTTTCCCTGGAAAAGGCCTGGGTTCATTCCCCAGTAACTCCTTAAAAATATAGTAAAAGAAAGGAAAAAAATGAAAATTAGAAGAAAATAAATATTTTTCCTGGATAGTCCTATAGTTAAACAAGTTAAGAGTCAAGTTTCCTGTGCCAAAATCCAAAGTTTCATTTGTTATCTCTTAGATAGTACTGGATAGAGGCTGGATTTTCCTTGTCATTTAATATAGATAATTTTATGTTTTATATGTTCGCCCCGTTAAGATTTTGAGTCAATTTTCTGCAAATATTGTGAAAAATATTTAACTTTGCAATGTTGTTCAAGCTTCCAGTTTTAATATATTTGCATGGATCCCATCAGTAAGAGGAAAAGACATTTGGAGTAGAAATACTGATGGAAAGAAAAGGAATCCCTATTCCAACATTCCTCTGGGAAAGGTAAGGTTTCTATAAACAGAATTGTCAATATCAAGAGAAAAGATTTGCATAGAATTCGTAAAAAGTATAAAGATAGAGAAAAAGACATATTCTCAAATTAGGTGTCAGAAATGGCAGATTTTAGCCTGAAGCCTATATATTACAAATAAAAATAAATAAGACAAAAAAATGAGAACCCAAAACCATCTATTTTAATTTACTGCATAGTATGAGTTACAGTAACAGTATGAAATGCTTAGAAAAATTTCATTTAATTCAAAAATGCATTAATGACTTGAATGGGAAAACTCAGATTTTCTTTTCCAATTTTAAAATTGCTATGGGGTGAGTGGTTGTCATAAATATTAACTGAAGGGAGGTTGAGTTAGAAGTGTTTATGTAGATGTGGTAAAAGCACACTTGAAAGGAATGAAATATGAAATATGATGAATATGAAGAAATCATTCTATTATTCTTTATAAATGATTAGGATCCATAAGAAAAATATCAGTGCTGATATAATTCTTGCCATAAGTTCAATGATGTACCAGAGTCTGCAATGATGGGGAAAAAAAAAAAAAAAACAGAATAGAATTTGAATCTGAAAGTATGTGTTCATTGTCCAGCTAAATGATTAAAAGTTGCATGTGACTATAGGCTTTCTGACCAATGTTTACCCCTCTTTAAAATAGCAATGCATTTCAATGAATATAAAGATGCATTGATGGTGGCTGAGTAGAACCTTAAAATATATAAAGCAATCCCTATATAAAGAATTTCCTTTAAATATCTCAATTTTGTTTTTAAATGAAGGAGACTGACATAATTGAACTTGTATTAGCAAATGTATTTTTTAAATTATAAATATTGGTCTTCAAAATGAATAATATAACCAAAATATAACCAAATCATTAAAAATGTATGTGAACAGACACTTGAGTCAGGTATTCCATCCTTTACATATAATATGTGTGTGTGTGTATATATATATATATATATATGTTTGCATGAACATTACTAATCACATTGTATATATATATAATGTGATTAGTAATGTTCACGCAAACATTCTTATCTGGATTAAATCCAGTGATTCATATTATGATTAAATTAGCTATAAAGTTGGTTTAGTGATTTTCTTCTACATTTTCATATACCAAAACATTGAAAATTTAAAATTTTTTTTCTAAGTTTCATATATATATTTATTCTGTACTCCCAAAGAAAAGATATAATGGGCATTACCAAATTAATATTAGGACATATTGAAAGGACTCAGTAATCATAAAGAGAAAGTGTTTGAATTCTTAATGAATTTAATAATAAGGTATTAATTTTTAAAACTATTTTAAAGAAGCTTCCATAAATATCATTTTTGTAAACAAATCAATTTTATTGATAGATATTAATAAAACATACAATCCATTCAGAGTGTATAATCAATGGTATTTAGTATAATCACATAGATGTGCATTCACCAATTGCCATTATTAGAGCATTTTCCTTATTTCAATAATAATAATAACAAAAAAAAAGACAAACAATAAGAAAATTTTTCACCACCTATCAATCCCTCTATGCTTCCCCTTATGTACATAATTTCTATTTCTGGCTATTCTTACACATTTATTTAGTTATTAAACAGTTTTATTGAGATATATTCAGAAACTATAGAGTCTATCCAAAGTGTGTAATTAATGGCTTTTAGTATAATCACAGTGTTCTGCATTCATCACCACAAAAAAATTTTAGAATAATTTCATTACTCCAAAAAGAAAAACTTCACACCACTTAGCAATCACCTCTTAATCCCATTATCCTTCCCCAGCCCTATATAAACACTAATATAATTTCATATTTATATAAATGGAATATCAATTTTTTTCCCTTTATTTTTTGCCAGGAAGTCCTGGGGATCGAACCAAGGTCCCTCCATATGGAATCCCAACCATTTGAGCCATATCCATCCCCTGGAATATCATTTTAATAGAAATTTTTGAAAACTCCAGATATCTAGGGCTCAACATTGAAACCAAAAATTTTGCAAATAGGGAAATAAATAATAAAAGCTATCATTTATTGAGTCCTTACTGCAGGAATGGAATTTTCTGCACATTGTTTTATTTCAACTTTATAGCAACTATCATAGCAAATAAACGTCAGAGCTAAGATTCAATTTTACACAACACTTTGTGAGCATATACTCTTCTCAATCATATATTACTTCGTATTATAGCATGGCTTTATTCTGCAGCCACCCCTTCCCAACCTAATTAAAGAGAATCTGACTTTGTTTTTGAGGGATATGGATATTTTTTAAACTGTGAAGGAAAGAGAGACTATTAATCAAAGAGACTTCTGTTAATAGACTATGAAATACATAATGATCTGAAATTACTTCTAGATTGCATAGCTAGCAAAATAATCTTAAATGATAATTGAATATTTTCCTTATTATATCAAAATATAAGACACTTGATATTTGAGGGATTTTTCCCTCTATTGATAAATTCTCATGACATTTATGTATAGACACTACTTCCTTAGCTCTTACTTTGAAGTGGATTATCTTATTTGGGCTTACCTATAAGAGTTAAAGATACTTTACACTATGGAAAACATTTTAAGGCCTTTATAAGAAATCTAGAGTAAGTGAGCATGAAACTGGAAGAGCTACCTTGGCCCATTCCTTAGCTATGTCTGTACCTCCTTTAGAAAGTCAGAATCCCCACCACATTTATACATCGGGGGATAAAAGAATTAAAATTAAACTCCAGACTTGCAGGGGCTGGGCCCTATTGGGCCTAATGTCAAGGTGTTCGGGGAGAGTTCAGCTGCCACTCAAAAGTAGGACAGTGTGTTTTATATCACAGCCATCAAAAAGACCCTGACTACATTCCAATTCTTGTAGAGGGTTGGGCTGATGCCATATTATTTGCAGAAAGCAGGACCAGAGTGCAGGTGTTTGGAAAGTGTGGGGCTGCCCTGAGGACAAAGCATCTATCCACAGATGACTCAGACACTGAAATCTAATGTAGTTTGCCCTGCTGGATTTCAAACTTGCTTGGGAAACTTGGTATCCTTTTTCTTCCAATTCTTCTACTTTGTAATTGAAATGTTGATCCTGTGCCTTCTCTGTATTTTAGAATCAGATAACTTTTCAAGGTTTCATAGATCCACAGACAGAGAAGAATTTTGCCCCAGGATTGACCATGGACAGAACTGATTTTTTTTCCTTTAAATTTTTTAAAAAATTAATTAATTTAAAGAAGATTTAGATTACATAAATGTTACATAAAAAATATAAGGGATTCCCATATGTCCCACTCCCTCCTCCTCCCACACTTTCCTCATTAGTGTGGTACATTTGTTAAAATTGATGAATTTGTTGAAGGATTTCCTTTAAATTCTTGGCTACATTACCTAAAAGAGTTTAAGAACATGCCAGTTTAGTTAGGCCAGTTGTTTATTAAGGAAATGAGAGAAGATAGTAGAAATGGGAGAAAATAACAAAAGTATAGGTCCCAGGTATATTTGCAGGCTGGTCCAGGCAGAGAAGAAGAAAGAAAGGGTGATTTAACTTCTGTACTAGCTTTTTAAACCATTACTTATTCCTCCCACTTGCTAATGTTTGGGGGTGGGGTCCCAGTTGTTTGCTGCTTTTATTGATTAATCCACCTGTCAATTCCCCAGGGAGGGGGCCCAATGATAAGGCCTCTTGAGAATATCCAGGTATTTTCCTTGATCCTGGACAAAATCTCATTCTAAGTGGGGGATTCTCATGGATTCTTCCAGTCACATTCTAATCAGGAGTGGGGTCTCTCAGAAGATTTCCAGGTGGAATTCTATGGCCACATGTTTCACGGCCATGTTTTTCTGCCAGGTCTCAATTTTGTCTTTTCATTTCCTAAACTAGCCTGCCTCATCTCCTCCCTCAGAGAGTTTACACCCTTATTCTTTAGGAAGTGCTGAGGGATTATGGTCATTCTTCTGTAATTACTTCTTGCTGGTTAGGGGCAGTAGGCTCTATTTGAGAAGGTGTAAAACCCTCTTGCTACTCTAATGCAGTTGGAGTAAGATGAATCTGTCACCATGGGTGGAGCTGTATGAAATACTCATATGGCTAACAAGACATTGATTCTGGAAGACATAAACTTAATTAGAATTTTGAAGATATAGGGTCCCACTAAAAGGATACTGACCACAAGAGTAGGAAAGGTCAGGTGCCTGCACAGGCTACATCCTCCCAAAGATGGTGAGCTTTATTTTGCAAGTTGTGAATGCTGTTTGGGACTATTTCAGAGTTATTTACATAGAGACAGTATTCCTTCTTTTAAGGAACAGACATGTTCCTTTTTTTGCTGCAGTTAGCATATTAAGTGCCCTGCCATTTTGCAGCACCACAGTGGCAAGAAAGTCTGTTTGCTGTCTTAGAACTTCTAAGGCATGACTAGTTTCTTTTATGCTGTTAGTTAGCTCTTGGGAGAGATTGTAATATATAACAGGGTTAGGTATAAATTGCCAATCCCAGTTTTCCATGGTGGTTGTTATGCCTAAGACATCTAAGAGGTGGATGAGAAGAGACATTGCCCTTTAGTTATTGTATAGGAAGAAACTACAGGAAATGAAATCAGGAAAGATTTCTTAAGGGGTGCCTGACTTGCTCTCTGCCTAGCAAGTTAGAAGGAATAGCTGACTTTGACACAGACACTACTCAGCTTTGTCTCTTGAAGAGATATTTTAGGATGTCCAGTGACTGGCACTTGCATGTCCAATCAGGTGCATGCTGCAGTGCCAGCTCATCAGCTGGTAAGTGCACCCAGATGGCAATTCCTTTAACTTTAATCACTGTGGGAGTGATTAAAACCACAGAATAAGGTCCCTTCCATTTTGGCTGTAATTGAGAGTGAGGCCTGTGCAGCTGCCAGGTTTTGATCAGAACCTGGTTTCCCACTCCTGGAAAAGGTTGCCCACAGACCATCTTGAAGGGGCTAAGCTGAAGTAGGTCCTAGCCACCTCATTTGCTTTCTCCCTTCTGGTGTGAAAATGCTTAGCCCAGGCAGGATGACATATGGGTCTGGCAGTCCTTCCCAGGGTATAATTGGGACAGAATCTGGAATAAGGGCTGGAAGGGAGACCTGGGTTAAGCATGTTTTTCACCTGGTGTGAGGTGAAGACTGTAAGAGGTTACCCCCAAGTTAATTTGGTGGCTTGCTCAATTAAGAAGGTTGTTGCCCCACTGCTCTCAGGAAAGGTGGCCATTCCTGTCCTGTGTTATCCAGAGGATGGGAGAAATAAGCTCCTGGTTGAGAAATTCATCCAGATTTTGGACTAAGGCGCCTAGATTGGCAGGGGACTAGTAGGCTATTTTCCAAGAAATTTTAAACCATGGGCCAGAAGCCTTTAACAGCTTCCTTCTTGAGGGAGTACTACTTTCTATGAGGGTAGGGCTGGTTTGTATTATAAGCAATGGAATCTGGGGGAACCTGGAAGCCCTTCCAGGTATCCCAGACTCCCAGACAATAGGATTGACTTTATTATTGATTTCCTGGGGGAATATCTGCTGCTGAGACACCTAATTCCTTATCTGGAACCATGGCTAAATAGCCTTCACTTTCTTCCCTTGAGCGCTGGGCTACAGGCACCTCAGAGGTTTTATTTTTCCCTACAAGTTGGATGCATGCCCCTAGAATATGAAGGAAATCACATCCCAGTAAGGGGGTGGGGCATTCAGGGACAATTAAAAATTGATGGCTTATGAT
>JAKSZT010054016.1:1011377-1022465 GCA_026826555.1 Tolypeutes matacus | reverse complement strand
TATATATACATATATTTTAAGAGGTGCTTAGATTACCTAAAATATTACACGGAACCCACTGGGATTCCCATGTTGCCCACCTCCCACACCTCCCACCACATCCCACACAAACATCTCCCACAGTGTGGCCCACCAACCTCAAAGAACTTACACATCCTGGAGCCTTGCCACCAACCATAGACCAGTTGAAATACACACTTATTCTTAAGATGGTCATTCTTCTGTAATTACTTCTTGCTGGTTAGGGGCAGTAGGCCCTCCTTGAGAAGGTGTAAAACCCTATTGCTACTCTATTGCAGTTGGAGGAAGATGAATCTGGCACCATGGGTGGAGCTGGATGAAATACTCATATGGCTAACAAGACATTGATTCTGGAAGACACAAACTTAATTAGAATTTTGAAGATACAGGATCCCGCTAAAAGGATACTGACCACAAGATTAGGAAAGGCCAGGTGCCTGCACAGGGTACATCCTCCCAAAGTTGGTAAGCTGTATTTGCAAGTTTTGAATGCTGTTTAGGACTATTTCAGAGTGATTTACATAGAGACAGCATTCCTTCTTAAGGAACAGACATGTTCCTTTTTTTGCTGCTGTTAGCATATTAAGTGCCCTGCCATTTTGCAGCACCACAGTGACAAGAAAGTCCATTTGCTGTCTTAGAACTTCTAAGGCAAAGTTAGTTTCTTCTATGCTGTTAGTTAGCTCTTGGGAGAGATTGTAATAGATAACAGGGTTAGGTATAAATTGCCAATCCCAGTTTTCCATGGTGGTTTTTATGCCTAAAACAGCTAAGAAATGGATGAGAAGAGGTATTGCCCTTTAGTTATTGTAGAGGAAGAAACTACAGGAAATGAAATCAGGGCAAGATTTCTTAAGGGGTGCCTCACTTGCCCTCCCCCTAGCAAGTTAGAAGGAACAGCTGACTTTGACACAGACTCTACTCATCTTTGTCTCTTGAAGAGTTATTTCAGGATGTCCAATGACTGGCACTTGCATGTCCAAACAGGTGCATGCTGAGTGCCAGCTCATCAGCTGATAAGTGCACCCAGCTGGCAATTCCTTTAACTTTAATAGCTGTGGGAGTGATTAAAACCACAGAATAAGATCCCTTCCATTTTGGCTGTAATTGAGAGTGAGGCCTGGTCACCTGCCAGGTTTTGATCAGAACCTCATTTCCAGCTCCTGGAAAAGGTTGCCCAAAGTCCATCTTGAAGGTGCTAAGCTGAAGTAGGTCCTAGCCATCTCATTTTCTCTCTTCCTTCTGGTGTGAAAATGCTCAGCCTTGGCAGAATGGCATATGGATCTGCCAGTCCTCCCCAGGGTATGAGTGGGACAGATTCTGGAATAAGGGCTAGGAGGGAGACCTGGGTTAAGCATGTCTTTCACCTGGTGTGAGATGAAGACTGTGAGAGGATACCCCCAAGGTAATTTGTTGGCTTGCTCAATTAAGAAGGCTGTTGCCCCCACTGCTCTCAGGCAAGATGGCCATTCCTGTGCTGTGTTATCCAGAGGTTGGGAGAAATAAGCTACTGGTTGAGAAATTTCATCCAGAATTTGCACTAATGCTCCTCGATTGGCAGGGGACTAGTAGGCTATTCTCCAAGAACTTTTAAACCATGGGCCAGAAGCCTTTAACAGCTTCCTCCTTGAGGGAGTACTATTTTCTATGAGGGTAGGGCTGGTTGGTATTATGAGCTATGGAAACTGGGGAAACCTGGAGGCCTTTCCAGGTATCCCCATCTCCCAGACAATAGGATTTACTTTACTATTGATTTCATGGGGAATAGCTGCTGATGAGACACCTAATTCCTAATCTAGAACCATGGCTAAACAGAGATCACTTTCATCCCTTGAGCCCTGGGCTACAGGCACTTTAGAGGTTTTATTTTTCCCTACAAGTTGGATGCATGCCCCTAGAATACAAAGGAAATCCTGTCCCAGTAAGGGGGTGGGGCATTCAGGGACAATTAAAAATTGATGGCTTATGATCAAGTTTCTTATCTGGCAGAGGAAAGGCTCAATAAAGTATCTAATTTTAGATTTGCTGTCAACACTCACTACTGGGCAGTTTCAGGGAGAGGGAGTTTTGGCGTGACAGGTCAGGACTGAATAGGTTGTTTCCATATCAATTAAAAATCAGTCTCACCGGCAACATGGGAATCCCAGTGGGTTCCGTGTAATATTTTGGGTAATCTAAGCACCTCTTAAAATATATGTATATATATATATATATAAACAACATTTTTGTAAGCAAATACACATATATGCATATATATTTATATATCAAAAAAAAAAAAAAAAGTTGATTTGAAAGTTGTTGTTAATGGCCAAAAGTGTGGGAGGGGGAGGGGGTGGGGAATATGGAAATCCCCTATATTTTTAAAGTAACATTTATGTAATCTAAAGCTTCTTTAAAAAAAAAAATTAACTGAAAAAAAATAAAATAAAATAAATAAATAAATAAATAAATAAATAATGTAAAAAAAAAAAATCAGTCTCTTTACCTGCCATGTCAAAGTTCACCCAGGACTCCTCTAGTTCGATGTTCCATGGAGTTGTCCAAGGAGCCACTTTTTACCCTGGGGCCCCTCAGTCCTCTTGCTGGCCTTTGCCATTGGCCATGCTCCACCATCACCTTCGGGATTCGGCACACTCCTAATGCAAATGGCCCATTTTCCCTCATTGAGGGCAAGGACCTGGGGCCTCCATCTAGGGCAGTTTTTCTGCCTGTCGCCAAGCTTTCTACAATTGAGGCAGGATCTCAATATTTTGGAGCTGAAGCCTGGGTGAACTTGAGGTGGCTGGCTGCTGCCTATGGAGACCACCACAAGGGGAGACTTTCTCTTGTCTCTCCTTATCTTCCACTTCTTGATGGCCTCATGGTTGTCAAAGATGAAAAAAACTGCTTCTAAAGGAGAAAATCATTCTAACAGTTTTTATATTGAGCTACATCTGCCAGGGAAAAAGGAACATAGACTCGAATGGCTTCCATGTCTTTATTTGTAATTTCCTTTATTGGGTAGAGGCCTTTCTTGGGCCCCATGCTAGGGTGAAAAGATGTTCCACTTCCAGTGACTCCTGTTGAAATAGCCACAGGCATATGACATGGGGGTGGTTTCACTTCCTGAGCATAACACAACCTGCAGGATCCATTTAAACTCTTGTCCTAGCATAGAGTCATAAAGAGTTGGACATATGGAATCTCTGACTCCTTCCTCTCTCTCTTACACAGGAGGTCCAACTGCAAAATAGGGTCATAATTTAGAGTGGCATTAACAGGCTATTTTTGGCTGTTTTCTAGGTCTAAGAGAAAAGAAGCACTTTATTAACTAAGCAACTAAAACAATATTAACCAAGCAACTAAGACAAACAATTTTATTAGTCAGCTGACCTGGCATTCCAGAGTCCGAGTCTGACTAAAACTTTTACCCCTCCAAATTGAAGACCCCAAGATAGACGATGACAGCTTGGGGTTGTGTAAGTTTTGGAAGATGTTTGGAACCACTACCCTGTTGTCCACCTCAGAGCCCTGCCAGTGGGCATCCCCATGGCTGAATAGGTCTTGGGAGAAGCTTGAACCCTGAATCCAGACTAAAGCCCCCAAGCTGGGTCAGTAGGAGACATTGGGAGCAGTTACCTGCTAACTGAAGCCCCCAGAACATGAGATTTTTAGGTCTTGGGAGGTGTCTGAACTGGGAATTCAGATCAAAGACCCTTAGCCCCGGATTTCCTCTCCCTCTCTCTCGCTCTATTTTTTTTTCCATATATTCTTACAGAGGTCTTAGGAAACAGTTTTGTGTTATGGCCCTACCTGGGAGTTCACAGCTAAACCAGACACTAAGCCCTTTAAGAGATTAAATATCAATTTTTCCAGACTCTCTCAATTCCTTGGGATGGTGGTTGTCCATCATAATCTCCTTGTTAATTGTTCTGGTTGAGTCCAATGAGCTGTAAAGTAGGTGTTGTAACTGCAAGCAAGATAGTCCCATCCATCTTCCCCATGGGACATAAGCCCCCACTCAATTTGAGGTAGAGTGGACGTTGCCTTCCCAGACTCCTCAGGATTGGGGGAAGAGCTATGGTCTAGAGTGGACTTACTTGTATTCTACTATAGGCACATTGTGATTCTAGCAATGGAAGAAATTACAACATTGATGTGGAGCCACTGGCCAGAGGATCTGGAGGCAGGGAAAGGGAAAAATAGTTGTAATACCGGGGCTTTTTTGGAACTTGAATGACATTGCAATGACAGATATAGGCCATTTTTTATCATCACATAACATATGAACCATGTGGAAGGAGTGTAGACTACAATGTCAACTATGGCCCAACCTTAATGGCAAAGCCCCAGGATGTGTTTATCAATTGCAATGAATGTGCTACTCTAATGAAGGATGTTTATGTGGTAGGGTGTGGGAGGTGTGGGGATTGGGCCATATGGAAATCCCTATAGTTTTCGTGTAACATTTATGTAATCTAAGTTTCTTAAAAAAAATTTTTTTTTAATTATTAAAAAAAAAAATTTCAATTATTACTGCCGTAGGCCTTGGAAGCCCTGAAGCAATAACCTCCTGCTCTGTGGGTTGGGTGGGACCACAATTTCACTAGCAAATGTAATTTCAGTTTTTAAGACATTTTAAAAACCTGAAATGAGAAATTCAGTAGTAGGAAGATTAAATGTCAAGTTCAGGTGAATTATGAATGCAGACACAGCCACTAATCTGTGATTCCCCCTGGGAAAGGGAAGACGGCCACCTGGTGGCCCCACCTGAGGCTTGCCCGCTGCCGCCTGCCTCCCTGTCCCAGACCAGGTAGCCCTGTGTGGTCAGTAGGAAAGCGGGCCAATGTGTGGACATGAGGGGGGTGGCCAACACCAGAGCAAGTCCCCCACCCTCAACCTCCTGTGAGGGCCCGTAGGGGAACCCGCTTAAAATGGATAAAAAAAGAGGGCATTAAAAAGGCTGTAATTCATAGTTGGACTCACTCACTAGTACTCGCAGGGACTGAGGAAGATTACTTACTTCTCCTGTCTGGCGCACCAGATATATGTTGCCAGATTTACTCTAGGTTCCTGGCTATTTTATATCAAAGAGTTTAAAAGCATGCTGGTTTAATTGGGCCAGTCATTTATTAAGGAAATGAGAGAAGAGAGTAGAAATTGGAGAAAATTACAGATTATGGGTCCTAGGTATACTTGCGGGCTGGTCCAGGCAGAGAAGGAGAAAAAAGGGATGATTTAACTTCTGTGCTTGCTTCTTAAGCCATTAATTATTCCTTCCCCTTGCTAATGTTTGGGGGAGGGGTCCCAGTTGTTTCCTGTTTTGATTGATTAATTCCTTATCAATTCTCCTGGGTGGGGGCCCAATGATATGACCCCTTGAGAATATCTGGAGCTTTTCCTTGATCCCAGACAAAATCTATCCTGCCTCAAACCCATATTGAAGCATTGCTACTAACTACAGACTACAATTTACATTATAGTTTTTGAAGAGTCTTTGGAATAAGAGTTGTTACTGAAATGACTTAAGGATTTTAGGATATTCTGAAGGGTGAAAAGATTTTGCACATGGGAAGGCTGTCTCTTGTTCCCAACAGAGGACTGTGATAGATTGAAATATGTACCCCAGTTTAGACATGTTCCTTATCTCAATTTGCATTGCTATAGGTGTAAAACCTTTGAAAAGTGTGTAACAGTACTGCACTTTTTTCCCCCACATTAAAACAGTATTTTATTTTGTAAATTTTGACCCATTATCACTCCCATGTTATGGATGATACAATCAAATGTACAAGGTGAAGAAAAATTTTAAATGTGGGTTGCACCTGGAAAATAAATATTTTAAACTCCATTTACATGTTTCAAAACAGCCGGGTCCCAAGTCCATTGATCTCTCAGCCTACCAGTATCATGTACAGCATACTAAAGCTACACTATATGATTACTTATTAAATCAAGTCAATCAATGTGTCAACCTGTAACAGACTGTGCACTTTAAATGAACATGGCAAAATATTAATTTTGAACATTTCATGAACATTTGATGTCAAACAATGAAGCAAATCCCAACATTATGTACAAAAAAACAGCTTTTCATTTTCAAAAGATTGTTTCCCATACTGATTAATCCAGGCAGCTAACTCATTGGTTTATGCAAGTTTATTGAAGAAAAATAAATCAATCATTAGCAGAGCTATTAGTTGATCACTTTTCCATTGATAATTTGCTTCATTTATTCAATTCCATATTAAACAGTGTATTGAAAGACAGATTAACTAATAGGTCCAAAATTCCTAACAATGTAAATGAAAATTGCAAAATGTTTGAAACCCTATTTTGGAATACAAAGCATGTTTGATTTCCAATTTCCATTTTCTTTAGAACAGGAACAGGTCATTCCTTTATTGATATGCATAAAATACATCACATTTTCTGTTCTGTTGATGCTAAAAATTCAATACAAATTCTCAAGCCACATCAGTTACAAACATAAAGTATATCACATAACCTCAAATCTCTAACAGTGGAAGGCTTAAGGAATGGATACTGCTATACAGTAATGCTGCTTCCTTTGATGTGACAATTGAACATCCATCTCCATGGCCCTCAGATGAATTCTTCAGCATATTGGAGCAGTGAGGAATGGTTTTAGTCTCATAACCAAGTCAGAGTGAAGACACTGGACACATAATACACATGCTTCTTTTTTTTTTTTTTAATTCTGAATCTTGGGCATCTGATCTCTTGTAACTACTTTCCGGTTTTGAAAAACAGTTATGGCCCAAAGCTGGGAAAACTGAAGTCTTCTCAGATGAGAATGAGAATGAATGGAGGGAGGTAAGCAAAAAATAAAATAAAATAAAAAAAGATGATATGTGATAGGGAAGCAGCTGGATAAGAAAATCAAAAAAGGAACAGTAATTTAAAGTTTATTCCAGCTATAATGCAGGTTATTATGAGTTTAAGGTAACATCATATGGCATATTTCTGAGTTCATTCCCTGGATATTCTGTTGTACTTTGTTCTCTTGTACTCTGTTTCATAAATCCGTGCAATCTCTGGCACTAAGGGGTCATCTGGGTTCAGATCACATAGCAGTGAACAAATGGATAAAAGAACTTTAGAAATAATTAAAGCAGGAGACCACTGTGATTTAATATTTTGGTGATAAATTCTTGTTGTAAATGCAACCTTAGGTGGTTTGTAGGTGTAGTCGGTAGGAAAATGAATTGTCAAAAAGAATACACCGCCTTGATATGGGCTGTCATTAGGTCCCATAATTGTGGCTTGCCAGTGAAACACATCAGCCCCAACTGGACCTACACAACATTGTCTGCAGGGGTCACGAGCCAAATCACTAAGTTCCTTATTAATCCATTTCAGGGCCATAGTCTGCACTTTTCGTCTGGCTCCGTACTATCTCCGTGTGCATTCAAAGGTACGGCCAAAACTCTAGATTATCAGAGTGGCTGGGAAGGATTCTTTCTTCATCTCACTCCAGTTCTGCCAGACACAGGCACAGAGGGGCCTCCCTCAAGCTGCGGCCTCGGAACCCTCCTCGCACCGCTGCTGGTGCCTCTGCGGCCCTACAGAGCTCAGCGCGCATGATGCCTACAGTAGTGTACTTTTGAAGAAAATCTGTCTTATCACAGTGTGGTGATGAAGAATGTGAGCTCTAAAGTGGTTCAAATGTGAACTTGTCCTTGAAGCTGTCGATTCACCATGAACAAGTTCTGTTATCTTTCTGTGCCCTAGTTTCACCATCTGTAAAATTCAGCCATAAAAGAGGTTTTTTTGATTCACTGTTCTGGGTGCTGGCAATACAGGATTGAACTTAATCTGAGATCATCTTGTATCCATAGAACTTCTAGAGGGGAGGAAGATAAAGCAGAAACAAAAGTTAAGCAAAATATATAGAATATTCGATAGGGTAACAGCCGAGGAAAGCAAATGCAGGATTGAAGAGGGATGGGGAGATGCAATTTTAAACCTGGTCAGCAGGTTCTTAAGAGAATGAGAAAAGATCCATGCAGTTACCTGAGCGAAGGGGATTTCAGGAAGAAGAAAAGAATGGAACAAGTCCAGACAACATCAGGACTACTGTGTAGAGGGCAGTGTGAGGAGGTCTGTGTGGCTGCTCGAAAGTGAGCATGACACATAAAAATAAATGATGAGCTCTTAAAAGTAAGGATGACACATTATGACAGAATGAACACACACACTCCTTAGAAACCTGCTCCAGGTGTACCCTTCCCGAATGACCCCCAACCAACACTGTAAACCAGTGGTGACCCTTCCTTGCCATATTGCCATAAGAGCATTCCTACTTCTGCACTTTCAACCTCATACCCACAAATCCCCAATGTTCACCTGGTCCCTCTCCCAACCGTCCCCCCAGTATCCTGGACCTTCTAACCCACCCTTCCCAACCTACCTACCTGTCAACCCTGCACCACTCAACCCAATAATTTCACTATCTTCCTGTCCTATCCCTTCAATATACAACTACACTCTATCATTTTATATCATCATATAATATTCAGAACTGTGTGGGAAAGAGTGTGGTCTACAATGTGAACTATGGCCCATGCTTAATGGCAAAGCCCCATGTTGTGTTTATCAATTGCAATTAATGTGCCATACTAATGAAGGATGTTTATGTGGGAGGTTGGGGGAGGTTCAGAGGTGGGGCTTATGGGAATCCCTATATTTTTTGTGTAACACTTATGTAATCAAGTATCTTTTAAAAAAAATTAAAATTAAATGAAAAATAAAGTAAGGATGAAGGGAAGGTCATGGTGATTCTGGAAGCTCTTGGAAAAATTTTGATTTCTAAATTTGTGTGATGGGAAAACTTGTAGGTTTTGTGAGAAAAGTCACATAATACACTTTACAGTTTAACATAATATTCTGGCCCCTAAATTTAGATTAGACTCAAGGGGAATAAAGCAGAAAAATGGGAAACAAGCTAGAAGGCTTCAGGTATAATTTAAAGACTGAATTAATGGGTCTTTTGACCAAGGTTGGAGGCATAAGAAGTGTTGAGAAGTAGTCACTCTCCAAGTATATTCTTGTATATAGAACCAATATGATATGTTGATGGACTGGATGTGAGGTGAGTGACATAGAGGAGATGAGAGGATTATTCTTGATAATTTCTTCAACAATTAGGAGGTTGGCTTTCCATTACCTGTGATTAAATTTTAGATATTTCAAGACCATATTGGATCAGGAGGCTCTTGTAAAAAATTTTGTTTTTAAATTTGTGTGATGGTTAACCTGATAGTTATCTTTTGAAGATAAACTATGTTCTTTATGTACCTAATGCCCTTTGAATATTGTAAGGCACTCAATAGGTGTTCAGATAATAGAATCTGTTCCTACTGTTATTATATAACACAAATCATTTGTAAATAAAAATTAATGTTCTTATTTTGTCTTGTTCTAATCCACTCTTATTTTATTTATCATTATTTAATGAGTTCAACATTTATGATATATATATAATATTGACATACCACCATAACCAAAATACTTCAGACCAAATCTTACATAAATTATGAAATGCACTGATATAGGGATAAAAGAGGGACAATTCAATAGTCTAGTGTTCTCATATTGTCCAAAGTTTACATTATATTTATGTAATAACATCATAAATGCTTTCTAAAATATATTATAAGATGATAGGGTAGTCTGTATTTAATTAAAACATAAGCATCTTGGAACTTATTGTCTGAAAAATTAAAGCATATTTTGAACAGCATTGCCATCTCCAACAAACAGGATATATTTTCTAAACCATAAAAATGTAAATAAATGAAAGCAAGGCTGGCTTTGCTCATAAAAATGACCATAAAATGTAAAAAGTTATAAATATAAGAAAACTCACAATGCATGTAGAAGATAACAGATCAGTAAAAGAATGTAATATTAAAAAGAAAATGCTTATCAAAGACATCTCTAATTGCAAACAAATGAAAGAAGAATTGCAATAAATATAGACTCTTAGCCACATAGAGTTCTGAGCACAAATAAATCATATTACCTTATTTTATATAGATATTATTTATGATAAGTTAATATTAGCATAAAATTCAGGATGTAGAGGAAAATAAAGCACATTTTAATTATTTGAATAAATTAATGAACAGTGATGATCTGGTGAAAAGTTGTTAAACATTTTAACCATAAAGCCAATATTGAACATTATTTTAATCATTGAAAAATTACTTAGGAAAGTAACCAAATACAACTGTACAATGAAAATCTTAGTATTAATTAAAAGAATAAAATCACATGAGTGTGAAAAGCATATCTAATAAACATTGTGAAAGTTTAAGTTGACAAATCAAATACTTGAAAAATGAATAAAACGTTCTTTCTTCAACATACGCTGATTAGCAAAGTAAAACTGCAGTTCCAAGTTTATAGATGAATTTTTTAAAGGAAATTTTAGCAAACTATCTCACTAAAATTTAATGGATGTCACACTATTTTGATGCATTATACATTCTTACCTTTACAACTTCCCTCTATTAAAGTTTTTAACACAAATCATCCAAGAATTTGAAGAATTTATTGCATTTTAAAGACTATAACAAATGTAAAAACGAGTATAAAGGAAATAATTTTTAAATCACATTGAAATTAAACACATACTAACTACTGACATTTCTTGACACACCTAGAATGAGAAGGTTTTCAAATGTTTTTAGTACATAAAAAAGAAATATAACTGCATGAAGATAGTTAAGCATCTGAATTTACACATTTTAGGTCTTAATGCCATACAAGATGAAATACTTGATTTTGCTTATGTACCAATAAAACATTATTCTCACAAGTTTAATAACAAGGGAATTACCAAATATTTTAGGGATAGAAAATGATAATAATTTTCTATAAATATTTAATTTATACATACACAGGAATAAGATTAGTCTGGAAGATTATAAAAATTTAGAAGATTATCAAAAATGGTTAGGATGTTTTAAGTTATCTTTAACATTTTAAAATATATTTTAAATTATACTCTTTTCTTTAAATTAATGATATCAGAATAATTTACTCTGCTTTAAGAACAAA
>JAKSZT010054016.1:997306-1011277 GCA_026826555.1 Tolypeutes matacus | reverse complement strand
TACAGTTACAAGGTCTTAAAGAGTCCAACTCAAGGCTGCTTTCTCACCAAAGTCAGTTGCCATGTGTTGAAGCAAGCTGGTTGCTGATCTCTGTGAGGGTTCAGCCTTCTCCTTTCTGGGATTCCTCTCTCTCAGTTGCAGGCTGGCACAGGGCTTATCGCTCAGGGCTTCCTCTCTCTCCTGGCATAGGGCTTATTTCTTTCCAGGCCTTCTATATCATTCTCAGTTCTCATCCCAAAGTGAGCTATAAGCTATCAGACAAACGGCCCCTCTCTCCCAGGGCTTTAGCTGTTTGAACATTCTTCTTTCTGTCACATGATCAAAATGGATAAAAAATGACAGTCTTTTTCTCTGTGTCTTTTTGAGTGAGTGTCCATTTATAAAGCCGCCCAAGGGGATGGGGACTCAACTTGAGTTACGCCTTACTCATGTGGTCAAATCAAAAGCCCTAAATTGATTTTATGAAGTAAACTTAATCAGCAGCCCCTCACTGAATTTAATACAATCAAAGGGTCACACCCAGAGGGATATATTAGTTTACAAACATAATCTTTCTCTTTTTTTAGGATTCATGAACATAATCTAAACTGTCACACTGCACTCTCCAAATACTAAAAAGATATTACTATATTACAAAAAACCTTATAACATTTCTGTAGCAAATCTAATTATAAAATCATATCATAATCATTTATAGAAATATAGTTTGTCTTGAGACAAAGTACTCAATAGCTGTAGACCTGTGAAACTTACAAAACAAGTTATGGGCTTCCAATATACAGAGGGATAGACACAGGATAAACATTTGCATTAACACAAGGAGAATTTGGGAGGGAAACATGTACCACAGGTCCTCAACAATTCTAAAAAACTGCAAGGCATACTCCATAGATTTCAAAATCTGACAATCAATTTTAAGATGATGGTTACTTTTCCTTCTTGGTATCTCATGGAGACCCAACCATTCCCCTGACTTGCTTAAGGGCCACTTTCTTGGATCCACCCTCATTAAGTATCTGCGAGTTGACTGAGCTCCAGATCTCACCTTCCAAGAACACAGGGATGATGGCCACACTTTCCCCAATCTCTGGCATAAAGTCTCAATCACCTTAGTACAGGGAGGTTGTGGAAACATCCTACCTAATATCTGGTATACAGGCTCAACCTCCTTAGAACTGTGAGGTAGTAACTTGGCCTTCCTTAATCTATGTGGAACAGTCCTGCCCCACTCAGAGCACTGAGCTGGTAACCTCATTCTCCCCAGCCTATGGGGAAGAAGCCTTCCCACTTCAAAGAAGTGCGTGTTGACCTAACACTCCCCAACCACTGGGGAATGTGCTGCACTCTCTCTGTAGCCTGGGGCAGCCAAACTTTCCTTGTACAGTGGGCTGTCACTGCCACCCACCTCAAATGCTGGGGCAAACTCACCCTCTCCATAGACACGGGTGTGGTCCCTCTCTTGACCCAAGGAGATGTATTAACTCAAGACTTCAGCTTCCATGGTTTTCCTCTTAAATCTGTTTCTCTTAAAGCTTCCATCTCTCCTCTCCATGCCCCTTTTTGTCCAAGCTGACAGTGTTTTTGTTAATATAGATCTCACAAAAAGATTGTTGGTTTATCATGCAGGAAACACAGGTCCAGACCATCACACAGTAAGATTTTCCACAAGTCTTTCCTGGATAACTGAATTTTCAATACTGACATACAAGTTCCAAGTTTAGTTAATTCCTCAAATGGGGTTCTATTATCTGGGGGCTTCATTTCCAAAGGCTTGGAATTTCTGGAATCAGTCTCTGATTTCTTTGTATCCAATAATTCAGTCTTCAGCTTATCTCTTTCCTCTAGCATTTTGCTAAAAGCTGCAAGGAGAAGTCAGGTTGCATGCTCTGAATTTGCTTTGGAAAGCACTTCAGCAAAATGTTCAACCTCATCATTTTCAAATTCTGCCTTCCATATAACATCAGGCACCAATACTGCTAAGTTCTCTGCAACTTGAAAACATTAATCACCTTTCCTCCAGTTTTCAATATTTGTTTAATCATTTTCTTCTAAGTCCTTATCAGCAATAACTTTAGGCTCCATATTCCTATCAACATTCTCTTCAAAGCAGTCTAGACCTTTTCCATTAATCATCTCACAATTCTTCCAAAATATATCCCTTACCCATTTATAAAACCATTCCAGCATTTCTGGTAATTACATTAGACTGTACCTCACTCACTCCCAATACTAAATTCTTCATTAGTCTGCTAAAGGGGTGTTGATGCAAAGCACCAGAAATCTGTTGGGTTTTATAAAGGGTATATAATTGTGGTAAAAGCTTACAGTTCCAAGGCCCTAAAGAATCCAACTCAAAGTTGCTTTCTCACCAAATTCAGTTGCCACATGTTGAAGAAAATTGTTGCTGATCTCTGAGAGGATTCAGGCTTCTCCTTTCTGGGCTTCCTTTCTCTTAGTTGCAGGCTGGCATAAGGCTTGTCTCTCAGGGCTTCCTCTCTCTCTTGGCATAGGGCTCATTTCTTTCTGAGCCTTCTATATTATTCTCAGATCTCTTTCCAAGGTCAGACATAGCTATCACGCAAATGAGTCATTTCTCTCAGGGATTTAGCTGTTTGAACATTCTTTCTGTCACATGACAAGATCAAAAATAACAAAGTTCTCTCCTATGTGTGTCTTCTAGAGTTAGTGTCCATTTATATCAGCCCCCAAGGGGGTGGGGATTCAACCTGAGTCATGTCTTGCTGATGTGGTTGAATCAAAATCTCTAAATTGATTTTATCAAATAAAATTAATCAGAGGCCACTCACTGAATTTAATACAATCAAAGAGTGTCACACCCAGAGGACTAGATTAGCTTAAAAATAATCTTAATCTTTTTGGGATTCACAAACATAATCTACTGTCACAGGTGGTACTGTGTCTTTATTTTCAACTCACTCCATCCTTATTGCTCTATGTTTGCAACACAGGTTGCTAACTGCTTTTGGCCATGGTAGGTTGAAACTAATGCTTATATCCCAGACCCAGGGCTCTGAATTTTCTATTCAAAAGCTTTAACTGCTTTATTTCATGACCCTTTCTTTTTTGGGAAAGAGCCTCTCTCCAGCAAACGTTTCCTCATCACACTGAGAGTTACTGTGTCTGTAAATCTGTTCCTCTTCCTCTCCGGCATTGGGTGGAGCTGAAACAGAGAGTGCTGGCTTTTGTCCTGGGTGAAGCTGGAATCCAGCACTCTGAATGTACTGTGCAAAAGCCACAGTCTGTGCCTGGTTGTGCCTGCCCTTTTTCTTGGGAAGAAGCTGCATTTCAGCAAACCCTGTGAAGTTACTGTGTGTTAAATAGGCCTTACTTTCTCCCCTGCTGGGGGTGGGTTTGATGCAGTAGCCCCTGGCTGTTTTCTGTATATCCTTTTCTTATTTTCTAAGATATCTTTTAGTTGGGACTTACTTTTTAATTGAGTTGATTATTGTCCTTTTAATTGGAGAGTTTAGTTCACATACATTTAAAATAATAATTTAAGTGCTATTTTCAATTATGTCATATATTTTTCAAGTAGATATTTTTCTCTCATGGCTTCTTTATGGTTATTACAATATTTAAAATTAAATTTTATTCTCTCTGTTGTATTACCTTATTTGATTTTATTGCAAGTGATATCTCTAGGAGGTAAATTTTGCAATCTTATTTTAGTTTAATTAATATTAAAATGAGCTTGAGAGGAAAGATGGCATCAGCTTAAGAGGGTACTCGCTAACTAGCTCTCTGAGGATGGTCGATTGTGGGCAGGGTTCTGCCCGGGAGTCTGTGCTGTGGACAAACAGAGCAAAAAGCTTGAGACACCTAGTCTGCAGGCAGATCGATGGCATGGAGTGATCGGTAGAGATTCGTGAGTTTTAAGCCTGCCTGTGGTGGTTAACACAGATGGCTGAGACCCTCCACAGGGAAAAAGGCTGGTTTGAGCCAAGAATCCCACACCCACGACACCTCTCCCAGTGCAAGGGAGCATTCTCCAAGACAGGGAGGGTTCTGACAGAAGGTGGAGAGGGGTTTAACTTCTGTGGATTTGGCTTCTTGGAACCCTCCATAGCTTTGGGGAGCAGATAAGTCAGTTTGAAGCAGGCCAGACTGAGGGGAGAGGCGAATCTGCTAAGGAAACCTGATTTACCTAGCAGCCCACTGACACTGAGGCTTGGCTCCAGAGGAGGCAGAGTCAGCCAATTTTATCGCTCTACACTAACAAGCATCAGAGCTTCAGCTCCCCTGGGGAGGTCAGGAGGTGGGAAGTGCTTGATTAGTTTCCACAAGCATATTTAGGGCCCCCTTAGTGAAGGGGGTGATCTAGCAAAGGACTTTTTTGGGTCGTTTATATGGCAAAAAAAAAAAGACTAACTTTAAAAAACGAATTCTTCTTTTTAATTTTGTTTAATACCTAAAATCTGCCTCAAAACCTGCAGGTAGAACCCTGCAGGGAAATTGATTGATAAACACAAGCAGGTTGTGAGAATCCACAAGGACCCTAGAAGGAACATTTCCTCCTTAGCTATGTTTGGCTGCTTGCTTCTGTGGTTGTTTGGTCTTTCTCTGTTTATTTGTTGTCCCTTGCTTTTCTTTCCTCTTTCCAAACCCCGTTCTTTTTTCCTTCATTTTTTTTAATTAGGTGCTGCTAGCTTACCTCTTCTTTGCTGTGCTTCTTCTTCAGTGATTTCCCATTCTCTGTCTACAATGCTTTTGGTATCCCAAGCAGTCTCTTACACTTCCTTCATCTTTCTGCCTTCTGCTTTCTGTTCTGGTTCTCAGACACCACGTTTTTTTCATTAGCCCACAACTTAAGGGTGTCAATTTATATTCTATCTATTTTGTTTTCTTCTCTTTTTTTTTATGAATATTAACTTTTTCCCTTTAGCCCTTTCTTTACTCTTTCTCCCCATCCTCATCATTATAGCATTTGAAATCATTATATATATATTCATCTATTTGGTTTCCCAGTCCATTGGAGGTCCTCCACTTTTCTTCCTATTATTCTACACTGCCTACATAAGTTAAATATTCATTTCACTAAATCTTATTTGGCCCATCCTCTAACTTTTATCAATATTACTAATATCCTTCTTCTTTTATCACATCTTTCAATTCCTCTGGCCCTAATATTTTGCCTTCAAGGGAACATAGAAAGACACAGGAAATGAGATAAGAGGAAAAAAGTGACAAAGAGAAAACTTAACACACACACAGAAGCACCAGCTAAATAAAACTCTAGAGCACAGAGAGAAGCTAATCAACCGAATAAACCTATGAAGATAAAATGATGACTAAAGAGCAACATAAAATTACAAACCACACTGAGAAACAGAAAGACATGGGCCAGTCCAATGAACAAACTAAAAACCAGGAAGAGATGCAGAACATTGAACAACTAATCAAAGCTTTCCAAACAAATATCATGCACCAAATTAAAGAAGTGAAGGAAGAGATTAAGGATATAAAGAAGACACTGGGAGAACATACTGAAGAAATTGCAAACATGCCTAAAAAGATAATGGATATGATGGTGAACAATGGCAAAATCCAAGAAATCAAAAAGACGCTGGATTCACATAACAGCAGATTTGAACAGGCAGAAGAAAGAATTAGTGCTGTGAAAGACAATACATCTGAAATCAAACAGATAGTAGAACAGATAGACAAAAAGATAGAAAAAATCCAGCAGGGACTCAGGGATTTAACTGACAACACAAAATACAGAAACACATGCATTATGGATATCCCAGAAGAAGAAGAGTAGGGAAAGGGAACAGATGGAGTGTTAAAAGAAACAATGGCTGAAAACTTCCCAACACTATTGAGAGAGATAGATGTGCAGATCCAGGAAGAACAGCACAACCTGAACAGTATAAATCCCAAGAGGCCAACTCCAAGTCACATACTTGTCAAAATGTCCAATGCTCAAGACAAAGAGAAAGTACTCAAGGCAGCAAGAGAAAAGATAACCATCACATACACAAGATGCACAATAAGATTAAGTGCTGATTTCTCATCTGAAACCATGGAAGCAAGAAGACAGTGGTATGACATAGTCAAAGTACTAAAAGAAAAAATCTTCCAGCCACAAATTCTCTATCCAGCAAAACTGGCATTCAAAAATGATGACGAGTTCAAAATATTCACAGATAAACAGAAATTAAGAGAGTACGTCAATAAGAAACCTGCACTTCAAGAAATACTAAAGGAAGTTCTACAAGTTTAAAGGAAAAATCAAGGGAGAGAGAGTTGGGAGGAGAGTTTAAAAACAACTAAAAAGACATAAACAGAAACAAAACAACATATGACATATATTAACACAAAGAAAATATGGCTGAAGTAAGAAATTCATTGTGACTAATAACACTGAATGTTAATGGATTAAATTCATCACTCAAAAAATGCAGATTGGCAAAATGGATAAGGAAATATGATCCATCTATATGCTGTCTGCAAGAAACCCACCTTCAACCCAGGGATTCAAGGAGGCTGAAAGTGAATGGCTGGAAAACAATTTTAATTGCTAACAATAGCCAAAAAAGGGAAGGAGTAGCTATTCTAATATCAGAGAAAATAGACTTTAAATGCAAAACTATTGTAAGAGACAAATATGGACACTATATATTAGTAAAAGGGGTAATCCTCAAGAAGAGAGAACAATCATCAACATTTATGCACCTAATCAGGGTGCTTCAAAATACACGAGGCAAACTTTGGAAAAACTAAGTGGAGAAATAAATGCCTCTATAATTATAGTGGGGGAATTTAGTACACCATTATCAACATTAGCCAGAACATCTAGACAGAGAATCAATAAAGAAACAAAGGCTCTCAACAATACATTAGAGGACCTGGACTTAATAGACATATACAGAACAATACACCCCAATACAGCAGGATTTACATTCTTCTTGAGTGCACATGGACCATACTCCAAGAAAGACCACATGCTAGGCCACAGAACAACTCTCAATGAATTTTGAAAGATTGAGATTATACAAAGTAATTTTTCTGACCACAACGGAATGAAATTGGAAATCACTAAGGGACAGAGAAACAGGTTAGGCACAAGGATATGGAAGTTAAACAACACTCTCTTAGACAAAAGTGGGTCAAGGAAGAAATCTCAAGAGAAATCAGTAACTACCTTGAAACTACTGAAAACGACAACACAACATATCAAAAACTATGGGATGCAGCCAAAGCTGTTCTGAGAGGGAAGTTCCTAGCCATAAATACATATATATATAAAAGAAGAAAGAGCTAAAATTGAAGACCCGACTACACACTTGGAGGAATTGGAAAAACAACAACAAACTAAACCTAAAGGAAGTAAAAAGAAGGAAATAACAAATATTAGAGCAGAACTAAATGAAATAGAGAATAAGAAAGCACTAGAAAAAATAAACAAAACTAAAAGGTGGTTCTTTGAGAATATCAATAAAATTGACAAGCACTTAGCCAGACTAACAAAGAAAAGGAGACAACAGATGCAAATACACAAAATAAAGAATGAGCAAGGGGATATCACTACTGACCCCACAGAAATAAAGTGTATCATAAGAGGATATTTTGAAAAATTATATGCCAACAAGAATGATAATTTAGAAGAAATGGACAAGTTTTTAGAAACACACAAACAGCCTACATTAATGAAAGAAGAAATTGATGAAGTCAACAGTCCAATTACAAGAGTTGTATTCAGTCACCAAAAACCTTCCAACTAAGAAAATCCCAGGACCAGATGGCTTCACAACTGAATTCTACCAAACATTCTGGAAAGAGCTAACACCAATTGTGCATAAGCTCTTCCAAAAAATAGAAGTAAAAGGAATATTGCCTAACTCATTCTATGATGCCAAAAAATACCCTAATAACAAAACCAAAGATACCACATAAAAGGAAAATTACAGACCAATTTCTCTAATGAACCTAGATGCTAAAATACTCAACAAAATACTTGCTAATCACATACAACAATATTTCAAAAGGCTTTATACTCCATGACCAAATGGGATTCACCCCGCGTATGCAAGGATGGTTCAATATAAGAAAATCAATCAAAATAATACACCACATAAACAAACTGAAAGAAAAAAGTCACATGATTATCTCTATAGATTCAGAAAAAGCATTCGAGAAAATACAGCACTCTTTCCTGATAAAAACACTGCAAAAGATAGGAATAGAAGGAAATTTTCTGAATATGATAAAGGGTATATATGAAAAAAACCAAAGCTAACATCATCTTCAATGGTGAAATCATAAAAGCCTTCCCTCTGAGATCAGGAACAAGACAAAGATGCCCACTATCACCACTCCTATTTAACATTGTCTTAGAAGTACTTGCTCGAGCACTGAGGCAAGAAAAGGATATAAAAGGCATCCGAAATGGAAAAGAAGTAGTAAAAATTTCATTATTGGCAGATGACATTATCCTGTACATATAAAGCCCTGAGAAATCTACAACAAAGCTTCTAGAACTTAAAGGAGTTCATTAATGTTGCAGGCTATAAGATTAATGCTCAAAAATCAGTAGCATTTCTGTACTCTAATAATAAGCAATTTGAGGAGGAAATAAAAAAAATTATCATTTACAATGGTACTAAAAGAATCAAATATCTAGGAATAAATTTAATGAAAGATGTAAAGGACTTATATACAGAAAACTACACAACACTGCTAAAAGAAATCAAAGAAGACTTAAATAAATGGAAAAATATTCCCTTTTCAAGGATAGGAAGACTAAACATCAAGATGTCTATCCTACTCAAACTAATCTACAGAATTAATGCAATCCCAATAAAAATCAGCACTATCTTTTTTAAGGAACTCGAAAAACTAACCACAAAATATATTTGAAAAGGTAATAGGCCTCGAATTGCCAAAGACATATTGAAAAAGAACAATGATGTTGGAGGTATCATATTACCTGACTTTAAAACATACTACAAAGCTACAGTGCTCAAAACTGCATGGTATTGGCACAAGGGTACACCTACTGACTAATGGAACTGAATTGAGAGTTCTGATATAAATCCTTGCATATACAGTCATCTGATATTCGACAAGGACATGAAGCCCACTCAGTTGGGAGAGAATGGCCTCCTTAACAAGTGGTGCTTAGGAACTGGATATCCATATCCAAAAGAATGAGAAAAGAATACCATCCCACACCTTATACAAAAATCAACTCAAGATGGATCAAAGATCTAAATATAAGCCAAAACCATAAAGACCTTGGAAGATAATGTAGGGAAGCATCTACAGGACCTTGTAATAGGAAATAGTTTTGTGAACTTCACAGCCAAAGCACAAGCAGCAGGAGAAAAAATAGATAAATGGTATCTCCTCAAAATTAAATCTTCTCACCTCAAAGGATGTTATTAAGAAAATGAAAAGGGAGCCTACCCAATGGGAGAAAATATTTGGCAACTATATATCTGATAAGAGCCTAATATCCTGCATATATAAAGAAATCCTACACCTTGAAAATAAAAAGACAAACAACTCATTTTAAAAATGAGCAAGTGACCTGAAAAGAAACTTCCCCAAGGAAGAAATACAAATGGCTAAAAGCACATTCAAAAATGCTCGACATGCTAGCTATTAGGGAAATGCAAATCAAAACTATAATGAGATACCATCTTACATCCATCAGAATGGCAGTTATTAAAAAAACAGCAGACTCTAAGTGTTGGAGAGGATGTGGAGGAACAGGAACTCTCATCCACTGCTGGTGGGATTGTGGAATGGTCCAGGCACTGTGGAGGACAGTTTGGTGGCTCCTCAGAAAACTAACAATAGATCTTCGGTATGATCCAGCAATTCCACTGCTGGGTATATACCCAGAAGTATTGAAAGCAAAGACACAAACAGATATATGCACACCAATGTTCATAGCAGCATTGTTCACCATTGCCAAAAGTTGGAATCAGCCCCGGTGCCCATCAACAGACGAATGGATAAGCAAAATGTGGTACATACATACAATAGAATATTACTCAGCTGTAAGAAGGAACAAAGTGCTAACACATGGAATAACGTGGATGAATCTTGAAGACCTTATGTTGAGTGAAGCAAGCCGGGCAATGAAGGATGAACAGTATCTGACCTCACTGTTCTGAACTGAGGAAAGGGAGCAGTCTCTGAGAACCATTGTCTGAAAGATAGGTTACCAAGGGAGAGAAAGAGAAGAGTAGGTTGTGAGCCATCACCCATATGGGCATATTCTATGGCAAAGTGATAGAGTATAGTTGAATTTTGAAGGATAGGTAGGTAGGTAGTGATATTACTGGGTTTGGTGGTGCAGGGTTGACAGGTGGGTAGATTAAGAAGGGCAGGTTAGAATACCCAGGGCATGTAACTATGAATCTTGTCATTCTATGAGTCAAGACAGAGGAGTGTCATATGCCCCAGGGGTATGGGGAGGAAGGAACAGAAAAGATCAAATGGGGTATTTAGTGGTCATGGGAAATATTTTTCATTACCTTACATTAATGGACACAGGACATGGTAAATATCATAAAAAATTATTGAACTCTACCGTCTAAATTGTAAACTATACTGTAAGCCATGGACAATGTCTAGTTGCTATATTTCACTATCTGTATAACAATTATAACAATGTTAACATCCATTAAAAAAGTGTTTTATTTTGTTTTTTTTTTTAAGATTTTATTTATTTATTCATTTATCTCCCCCTTGCTGCTTGTGCTTGCTGGATCAGCTAACCACATCGTGCCAGGCTTGCGTTCACCAGGAGGCCCCGGGAACCGAACCCGGGGCCTCCCATATGGTAAACGGGAGCCCTACTGATTGAGCCACAGCCGCTTCCCTAAAAAAATGGTTTTAATATGGGGTGGGGAAGGGGGAAGAAGGTTGGGTATGTGGGAGTCTCTAGTATTCTGTGTGTGACTTTGCTGTGACCTAAAACTTCTTTGAAAACTAAATGAATATTTGGCAGACACTGGGGATGGAGAGAGGGAAGGTGGCATGGTACACTGTACATCCGATAATGCAGTGATTAAAGGAAAAAAGAATAATTAAAAAGAATTTTTTGTTGTTTTTTCTCATTTTTTTGAATGTCACAATCCACTAATGATACTTTATTTTTAGTTTTTTTGTACTGAGTTTCCTTTTATTTTATCTTTTGCACTTAAGCTTATCATTATTATTTCATTTTCCTTTTAATTGTATTTGGTTATTATATGGGCTTCATCTTCAAAGAAGGTTTAGATCACAGAAGGGCTACAATGGGGGCTGCAGAGGATCATTGGTGGGGTGTGCCTGGAATGGGGGATCCATGGGAGTAAGTTCATCTGAATATACATAAAAGATATCTAAAATTGTTCAAATGTTCGAGGGATGGGGCATGGTCACGGTGGGTAGAAATCACTCAGTAAATGAGGGAATCTGAATTTCCAACCTGGAGAGCTCTGCCACATTCTCCAAGGGAGGAGCAACAGTCCCCTGAGTGCAGAGGCAGTGTCTGGCAAAAGAGGATTGCCCACTGATGGGTTCTTTTTATTGATGACTAGCTTTATGAGTGTTTGGTCTTGTAATTGAAACTTAGCCTACTTTTATGGGGTGCCTAAGGGTTGCCATGTGAAAGCCTCCTTGTTGGTCAAATGTGGCCTCTCTCTAAGTCAAGCTCAGCCTATGAACACATTACCTTCCCCCCAACTTGTGACATGAATTCTGGGTATGAGCCTCCCTGGTAAGGAGGGATTAATACCAAGTACCAACTGGAAACACGACTGGAAATAGACCTTGAATAAAAGGGGGAAAAGGTAAAGACAAATGAGTTCATGTGGCTAAGAGACTTCAAAGAGAGTCGGGAGGTCATCCCAGAGGTAACGCTTATGTACAACTCAGTAGGATGTCATAGAACACCAAAGTGGATATCACCTCACACAGAGGGGCTCCTGAGGGCTCTAGAGACACCCAGGTCCTATATAAGGGGGGATAGCCCCAGAGATTGATGCCTTATCAGTGGGCTCTACTTTGGAATCTGTGTTCCTGAGAGTGACAGAGCTGGACTCAAATAAGTCCTCCCTGCACATGGTCCATCAGTCCCTTCTATTCAAACCTATATGTGATGCTAGAGTTTGTAGGTGTACTTCCAGAGACTGGAGACTTTGGCCTAGCTATGTGCCAGCTGTGTCTGGAATCTCAGTGGAGCTACAACTCCTACTCTACAGCTCAATGGACTCACCCAAGTCACATGGTGTGGAGACGATGATGGACAATGGCCAACCCAGGGAATGGAGAGAGCCTGCAGCTGAAGGCTGGATAATCCCATCCATCGTATCCATGGGATATAAGCCCACTCTCACTCGGAGGTGGAGTGGACATCACCATCCCAGTCCCCTCAGGATTGGGAGAATAGCTAAGGACTAGAGTGGACTTAATGGTATTCTGTTGTATACATATTTTGATTCAAGCAATGGAAGAAATTATAACAGTGAAGTGGAGCCAGTGGCCACTAGACACTTTCATGGCAGGGAAGGGAAGGGCAGTAGTAATACTGGGGCTTTTTCAGGACATGGGGGTTGTCCTGAGTGACTTTGTGGCAATGCATATAGGCCATTTTACATCAGCATATACCATGCAGAACTGTGTGGGAGAGACTGTGGTCTACAATGTGAGCTGTGGTCTATGCTTAGTGGCAAAGCCCCAGTATGTGTATATCCATTGCAGGTGATGTGCCACACTAATGAAAGATGTTTATGTGGGATGTTATGGGAGGTGTGGGAGGTGGGGGACATGGGAATCCCTGTAATTTCTGTGTAAAATTTAGGTAATCTAAATACATTTAAAAATATATATATTTATATAAAATAGCATTTATGTAAGCAAAGGCACATATATGCATATATATATATATATATATATATATATATAATTTTACAAATATTGGTTTGTATTGTGAAAAACTTGATTTTTACCCACAATAATAAAAAAAATATTACTATGACTACTTTAGGCAAGAAAATGGCAGCATGAGACACCCCACAGAAATTTGAAAAACTGGGCGAGCCATCTTCCTCAAGACTACAGAAAACAGCTAAAGGATTGCACTAACAATCCTTTAGTGAGTACTGAACCAAAAAAATACAACTTAAAACTGGTAGCACACACTGTTGTCTCCCTCAACTCCTTGACACAGTGCAAAACCAACCTGTGTTCTCATTGTGCGTCCCTGTTTCTGTTTTGGAGGGAGTAACCGTTTTGTGCACACTGGGTTATATGTATATTTGGTCCATTCTATCCAATGGTAGCCTGAAAGACTGAGCTATGAAACTCATCTTTGTGATTTTCTTCCACAGGCAGAACCAGCTTGCAGATAGTTCAAGTAGTGTAAGAAACATTCAATTCAGTGCAGCCTGGGGCAGAAGATTCCTGGCTTTATAACATGTAAAAGACAACCCTGAATGGAAAGAAAATCTATTTCATACAAATAGAGGAGGCAGTCTAATTATCAAAAACAGGATAATTTCCAAGGTTAGGTCACAAGCCCAGGACAATGTATGCATTCAGGAAAAATTGTCCAGTCCAAACAGTGTATTAATCATTAGCAAACGGAACTTTAAGGAGTCTACATAGGCTTTGAGTTGGTTGGACAGCACCAGCCAACTCAAAGCCAATCTTCAAAGACAGTGAAAAGAGTTGTTTGTCTGTTTTGCTTTATTTTGTTTATATTTTGTAGCTCTTACCACTCAATGTTTTATCTGATATGTCTCTAGCTGGATACAAACTTAAACAGTTCAGCAATGAAATCTTATAGATAAAACATAAAAATATCAAAATATAGTGTGCAAGAGAGTTTTCCAAGATGTAGTATATATGTGCAATGGAATATTATTCAGCCAAAAAAAGAATGAAGTTCTGACACATGCTACAGCATACATGAACTTGTGAATATATCATGTTGAGTGAAATAAACAAGAC